>NJRP01000053.1:341894-374957 GCA_003063835.1 Aphaenogaster floridana
TCTGATAAATGTGTAATTTATTGGTTTAAAAATCGCGGTTTTAAATGTCGCTGCCATCATGCGCATTCGCGCATGCTTTGACATTTCTGAACAGTCTTACCAATAGAGTCGGAGTTCGGAGCTTCCCATTTCTTGCGGCACATCAGGCTCTTTGTGAACAGCTGCCTCAAAATGGTAAATAAGGAACAGGTGAAGAGAGACATAAAGGAGTTGTGCAAGAATGACAAGTACTCGATTTTACTTCCCACTTACAACGAAGTGGAGAATTTACCGATAATAATATGGCTTATTGTAAAATATATGGAAGAGAGGTAACTATACAGACAACTGTATAACCTAGAACCGGTCAGACTTTATATACAATTAATGAAATGAAATAAAAATAAATAAATTTAAGTTGAAAGAGTTTTGTCAAACAATAATCTACAACATTACAGCGAGCTTGCCTATGAAATTATTGTGATAGACGATGGTTCTCCAGATGGGACTCTGAACATGGCTAAGCAACTGCAAAGCGTCTACGGTGACGATAAAATAGTCTTAAAGCCCAGAGAGAAAAAGCTAGGACTGGGGACTGCTTACATACATGGAATTAAATATGCAACTGGGAACTTTATCGTTATCATGGACGCCGATTTATCTCATCACGTATGTTATATTATATTGACAAACAAATGGAAAGATGATGACAAGCGTTTCTATAAAAAAGATCCCTTTATTTTTCAGCCCAAATTTATTCCAAAAATGGCTGAGTTACAACGGTATCTTAATCTGGATATAGTCAGTGGTACGAGATATGCGCAGGGTGGTGGTGTTTACGGCTGGGATTTCAGAAGAAAGTTAGTCAGTAGAGGCGCCAATTTTTTGACTCAGATTCTACTGAGGCCTGGTGCAAGCGATTTGACCGGTAGTTTTAGGTGATGAACTTTTTATAGACGTATTTCTGCTCATATAAATTGTCAATAGATTCTAATGTATTTCTTAACACATGTGATTTTATAATTTTAGACTTTACAAAAAAGATGTACTGGAAAAGCTGATACGATCCTGTGTATCCAAAGGATACGTATTCCAAATGGAAATGATAGTCAGGGCTAGACAATTCAATTATACAATAGGGGAAGTGCCAATTACATTCGTCGACAGGGTCTACGGTCAGTCGAAGTTGGGTGGTTCAGAGATTTTTCAATTTGCAAAGGGCCTACTGTATCTTTTTGCTACCACGTAACTGAAAATATCTGTAGGATGAGGAAAAACCATGATCATTCCAAGTCAAAGAAGTTCGGCAGCACCAGGAAACGTCAAACTTCCTAGCCAAACATTTCAGATTTTGTACTACCTAAATAATCATATATATGTGAATGCAATTAAAAAAGATTTTATATATATCTGTATATAAAATAAATTATTAAAATACCACTTTTTATATGTTGTTAATTACATTTTCAAATCCAAACAAAATACCATCATTCTTGTCAAACATCGTTATATTGAGTAGTCGGAATATTCATGTACAGATTGCGAAATGTCAGCCATTTCTGTCATATATATCTTCACGCGATATTTTATTTTGTAACCCGAACATTCTTGCCCGAAAATGATTAAAGTTATTTCAAAATAACACGTGCGCGTTTACACGTGGCCGTGAACGATGAAGAGGAGCATGCGTGTTATAACGCCTCTCGTGGGCTCGTCCACCCTCGCCGCACCCTCTGACGTCACACAGCCTCCATTTATTGATCCATTACGAAATTACAGTCTATATTTCGACTCGAGCAGACTCGAGTAGAATGGAAGACGCGAGTAGACTGCACCACTAGAATATCGGCATTTATGTAGTAAACAAACGCCGTGTATCTTTCATGAAAATAATTTCCCAGGAATTCTTAAATATTACCGCAACTTCTTCGATTAATTCACGTCACGTTTTACTGAAAAAGATCCCGGCGGTTTTACTAACTAGAGAGAATAAACTACTTCAACAAATAGCGTTTTTAGATAAAAACGCACAAAAGAAATTTATTTCTATTAAATCGAATAATTTGTTTGCAATAAATACTGGGATGTTTAAAAATTTGTTAATATAGAGATATCACTTACAATTAGCAATATAAAATATAGAATATAAATTTGAAAAAGATTACTCAGTTGCAATTTTAAGCGAGAAATATATATTTTTAACCGCAACCGTGAAACTTGTGTTTAATTCCAAATTGTTCCTTGCTGGAATTAAAATGAATAGATAAAAATAGAAAGAAATAATAGGAAAAGCGATTCAATCTCTTTCTCTCTCTCGTCGCGAGATCACTCCTTTATCTCTCACGGTTGAGGGAAATAAATTCGGATTAAGTTTCTGGTTTCCAATTCACCCCTTCTTTGCGAGGATTATGTTCGATTACGGGGAAATCTCTATCGACTCCATAGCAACGTCGCGGCATCACTCCGATATCTACGTCGCGTTTGCAGCGGCGTGTGAAAAGCCGTCGCACATTTGCGAATATACGCATGTCTTTTCGCAGGAAAATCCCTCAACCCGTTAGAGGAGACGGAGTGACGGCGGTTCCAACACGAAGCCAGTTCTGTCGCAAGCTTCGCCGCGGCCGGATGCGCGAGTGGGGTGGCCTGCGCGCCGGGGTGAAACTTGCAAGCTCCCCCTTTATCGAGCTTGCAGATGGCTGTGCCTTTTAGATTTTGACGTGTCTCTCCGTTCCTCCCCGTTCGTACGTCCGTGCGCTTCGTGGTATAACATTTCAGTAGTTTATCACGCCGTTCGCTCCATCGGTTGCCGTTTCCCGACGATCAGCACCCCCTCAACATGCCCAGGAAAGTCGGATTCAACGTCGTCTACGCCACGAGTAAGGCGGCCAAACCTAGAATTGTGAAGTAAAACGCGTACTAACCTCGAGCGATGACCGGGAAAGGGCCTGGATATTATAAAGACCTAAATTTTGCTAATAAATGGCAGGCTTAAGTGGATAGCTCTGTTAATCAGTGATGATCTACTACTTTAGCATCTCAGATAGTGCAGCAATTGTTCGATACAGAGTGCCGGGAACCGTGAAGATCCCAAGGAGAACAGAAAAGTCAAAATAATGTCAATTTGACATCATATTGACCAAATGTCATTTTTTGGTCATGATTGAAATCTCGATTTAAAAATCAAAAAAACATAATAGAAAAAAAGTCAATATAAAGTCCTTTTTAAGTCATCTGAGATCGAGATTTCAATCATGACCAAAAAATGACATCAGTTTGGTCAATATGATGTCAAATTGACATTATTTTGACTTTTCTGTTCTCCTTGGGATAGGACGATTGGTGATTTGTTCTTATATATATATATACAAGGATAAACTAAAGCTAATTACAATTTAACTAGCATAATCTATGGAAAAAGATTAGAATAAGAAATAATAGATATAGAACAAGAAATTTCTCTAATTTTCTCCTCGGAGAAAATTTGCGCTCTAAAATTCACCCTTTGCGGCTCAGATCCGCATGGCTCTTGGCACTTTAATTATTTTCGTCGCGATGGCTCGCCAGGATCTGGCCAGGATCGTCGTGTCTTAACGCTCCTATCATCGCATATTCGGATACATTGATTTCTGCTGCGAGTTCCTGCGGTTCCTTCGGCTTGCGACGAAGCACGTTATTCGGCACGTGTTTGCGGCCTGGTCGACGCAAGCAAGAATCTGTACCGTAACCGCGAAATTACTTTTAAAAATGCACTACGTTATGAATTTGTAAGCGGGTGGCACGGTTCGGAACGATCGTATGGCGTACAGGTTCCGTGAAATACGCGGTCGTAAATCGTGCGCGAAACCGCGGTATCGCGTGACTGAGTTGCGTTATTCTAAAACGCTACCCTCCCTCATAAGACGTATTTTGAAAATCTGAAGAGTTAAGCGGCGGCATCGAGTACTGATCCTCCTTGTGGAAACGCGCACGAAATCGTAAATACTGCAAACGTGAATGAAAATGTACAACTATAATCAAAGGAATCAAAGCTCGAGAAAATATCTGAGCACTAAGTAGCAAATGTCCACATGCAACTATGTGCATCAATAATTAAGTAACGTATAGTAAGAACTTCCTCGAGCGTGCTCGCTCGACATTTGGCTTTCGATTGACGTTTTGACGGAAAACTCGCAGGTCTAGATATTCGAAGTATTATTACGTCGTGATTATTAATCCTTAGTTGACTTACGATTTAACTATTTTTAATATCGAGGACAATAAAATTATGCTAGAGCAGTTTTGTCATTGCATTTTAATCACGTGAGAATAATTTGCACTGCCGTTTAATACATCAAGTAATATAAGACGTATTGAGATAAAAATATATTCATTTAAAATTAAAGCAGAGTGGAAAAAGTGCTCTAGGATAATTTAAGCGCGCCTTTCATAATAGAAGGACTAAGACTTGGGATTTATTCAGATTCTGGAATGTATTTTCAAGGCGAGGAGGATAGGCACTCGTCGTTAGAGCTTAACGTTCACGGGCCGACAGTAAGAGGTTGGCAGAGTGCAAGAAACTGCACGTATCCTCAGGAACTGATTCTACGTCTTCATGGGCCCACGAAGCTTACAAGAATACAGGTCTTGGCTCATCAATATCTCATACGTAAGTTCGAATTTCAAAAAGCTAAACTATTCGAACTGTAATTGAACTTATCTTCTTAAAAATGTGTTAATTGATACTCGACAAATTATTAACACTACATCAATAATTTTAAAAAATTGATATCTTAGAAATAAAATTAGGAACTGTTAAAAATAATATTTTGAGTTACATAAAAAAGATTAGAACTTTGCCATTTGCAGAACATTATTTAATCCTAAGTTATTTAAGATAGTTAAATACAAAATAGTTAAATGCTGATTTTATTTAAAAATTTCAATTAATATTATTAATTTCATCGGCAAATTATGTTATAAATATAATGCAAAAATAACGATGAAAGAAGACCAGTTTCTCCAAACGCAATTAGAGACATTGTTGTCCGTTAAAACGACATTTCGGTTGAAAAGCAATTTACCGACAATGGAAATCGAATTAACGAGCTTACCGTGATTTCCCGGGGCTACATCGTCTCCTCTTCCTCATCTTTCTGCTGTACCGCCGGAAATGAAAACGTACCGGGCGGCAAGAGAATCGTGCAAGTTTTCCATATAAATTTACGGGCAGACGTAAACCTTCCGGTGAATACTATCGATGCAATTTCCGCGAAAAATGTAAACCGTTACATCTGCTTTGATTGTAGCCGAGAAGCTGGAGATCTGGACATCGAGGGAGGAAAATGCATCCACTTCAACGGACTTCAGTTACCTAGGCTACATCACGCTGTCCGACAACGCGTCGACCCTTTATAAGAGCAGGGAGCTGAAAAGTGTGGCTCTTCCAGAAACGGAAGCGCTGTCGCTGAAGCTCAGGCTACACAAACCGCACAGTAACGCGCACAACACCTACTGTCAGGTACGCACCCATCGGTTCATTCTAAATAAAAACTAAAATAAATAAATGGTTCAATAAGTTGTTTGAATAAAGTAAATTTAACAAAATAAGATTAAATCGTACAGATAAAGAGTGAGACCAAGATGCTCCCCATTTACCTACATACTCGAATTTTTCACACTCGAATTTGTGGTCATGTTTAGCATCAAATGAAAGATTTTGTTAGGCTGATTACAAATCGTATGTCGGTGCTAAAGTGTATCTCCTTCCCGTTCCCGAGAAAATAGGCCCTAAAGGTCAACACCCACACAGCACACGATATTGCGATATTCACTAGATATCCGAGGGATCGCATTATGTCCAATTGGACATCTGGATCACTCTGGGATATCCTCAGGATAAAGTGTGCTGTGTGGGCAGATGGCACATTAATTCTTAAAAAATATGACTCAAAGGATTTTTCTCGAGAACAGGAAGGAGATACACTTTGGCACCGACATATTTGTAATTCGCTTAACGAAATCTTTCATTTGATGCTAAATATGACCAAAAATTTGAGTATGAAAAATTGGGGAGCATGGTATATAGGCATTTGGTCTCACTCTTTGTAAAAATTTTTAAATAAAGTTATACAAATCATTTTCTTCTCAGGTTGGCCTTATTGCCATAAATATACTTGGCGAGCCTTATGGTCAGGAATTAACTGGACAGGGAGATGCCCCGTACAATCCTCATTACATCTCGCCTTATGACGATCTGGCGTTCGAAATGTACGTCGATCGGGAAGTAGCCAAAATCATAAGACAAATGGAAGTGAAGAAGTTGCTGGCGGTGGAAGAGGAGAGATTCGAGTACGCTTCGAAATTGAAAGTGGCTATGGAGAATCTGAGAAAAGCCGGCGAGCGTCTGGGCAAGTACGAATTGGAGAAGAAGTACGCCATAGCTTTGGAAGATTACGATAAAGCCAAGGCTAAAAAGGCTCAGGCTCAGCAATACAGACAACAGGTCTATCAATCGTTGGAGATACACAATTTGCTCGAGGTCCACGGGGTGAGTAGCGTTTGCAACTTCTTTGAAATCTCCCGCTAGCAAAAGCCCGGTAACGATAATAATTATCAAATCGATTAAAAAATGATCCAGCCTGTGGAAAAGAACAATCTGTCGACCGCGGAGGACAAAGAGCTGACATCGGCTGATATTTCGAACATAACATTGCCCAACGACGTGACATCTCCTCCGAGATTAGTCATTCCACCTAATCGCGATGGTGCTGTGTCACCAACTGGTCCCGTACATCAACCGCCCGTGTCGCCGTTACATCAAAAGTCTAACAGTCCCGGTATAATCTATAAAAAGATATATCATTTTTTATTTTTTAACGTGATTTAAACTTTTAAAATTTTTAGATATTTACGTAACGTCAAATTTTCGTACTCTTCAGAGGTAACTGACAGCCCTACGAACGGTGTCCTTGAGAAACAGAGCAACTGTAACAAGGGATCTCTCAGGCGGAAAACTAAATCAGCAGGCCCGGCCCTTCGGTCGAGTTACGAAGCCTACGAGGAAAGGACCATCCCCGCTCTAAGACAGTAAGACAGTACAACGTTGAAACATTGTAACAATATCGAACACAGCGTGATAAATTTTTGACGATATCCATTTTCAGTTCACATACAAACGAGTTTACAAGAGAATGCCACCTGGACAGCGCAGAGACGAAAGTTACCTCGAAACTCAATGACAGGGAGAAGAAACAAGCTGCGTTGCCTATTGGCGTCTTCGGGATGGAAATGGTAACGACAAAGCTATTTCCTACAATGTTCGAATATAGGATAAATGATAACGATAAACGCACGCAGGTGGAAAAGTTCTACTCGAAGCAGTTCACGGACAAAGAGGAAGGATTGATGCAACTAAAAGAAGAATTGAAAACGTTCGACCCGGCGGTTTCGAAACATTCTCCGAACAAAACAGCCAGGGCGGCGATTCTGCTGTTGCACAGAGCTCTCAGAGACAAGGTCTTCAGCGTGTATAGCTTGGCCGCGCAGCTTATCCGAATCTTCTTCGCCGAGTTCGCCGCGGACAAGTAAATTCTTCTCTCACCAAACATATAAATATTGTTCCTATATTCTTATATTGAAGTTCAATATTCAGTTTGAACTGATGACTTGTCAATAACTTATTTAGAGTGTCTTCGACTGAGATTGCCAGAAGCGTCGAACGTCTGCTGCCGGAACTTCTGACGAAGTCCGGAGACACCACCCCGAGAATACACAATATGGCAGTGCATACAATCCTCAGCATGGCAGACTGCAAATGCGTGCGGGAGTTGCACATAATACCGGTGCATCTGACCAGACCTGTCAACAGTAGCACGCATCAGAGGCTGGCACTGAGCAGACTGGAGATGGTGGAGCAATTGATTCTCAGCCACGGCATATCCACGGAGAAACAAAGGTGATTCTGAACAATATTCTCAGGATACTCGAGTTCGCATGAGGAATGCTTACCAGATGTTTTGAGGAATATCGGGCCTCTGCCATCGAAACGCAGTCCTTCTGACTCTCGTCTAATCGATCCGCAGAGGTCCTTCCTCGAGCTTCTGTGTTATTAAACGCAATTACTCTGATAAGGTATTGTAATTGTTGTAGCGGGCTGACTTGTCGGACGTTATCCGAATTAGGTTCTTCCGGTCTGCACCATCCGGCTGAGGCAGTGCGAAAGGTCTCCGAGAGGATTCTCGTGTTGGTATACAAGGTCAATCCCAGACTAGTGCGAAAGCAATTGCCGCCTGACGATGACATAACACGGCGGAACCTGCTGTATCGCCAGCTCTTCCATGAATTCGATTTGATCGATCTTCAGGTACGTAATGTCTGAATATGTAAAATGGAGATTTTGTATTTACATGTGCAAATGATTGCAGAGGAAAAAGGAAGCCGAGTCCACCCAGAAAGCAACAACGACGCCTACGCGAACTAGATCTACGGAAAATAATGTAACTAATTTAACTAAGTCACCCTCCAGATCGAGCCCGGTCGTCAGTACCGGGAGTTCAACAAGTATTACGTCTCCGTCCGAAAACAGTACCGATCATAAGGGAGATAAGTACGTACGAATTAAATTCATCAATTGGAAAAGATATAAAGAATCATTCTGATGTTTGTTTTATTTGCGCATATTTTGCAGAATGTGCATATTTTGCTTGTCCAAGGGTCAAGTGTATTCCGAAGAAGGTCTGAACATACATTATTGGAGAACTTGTCCTATGTTAACGAAATGTGAAGCGTGTAAGCAAGTCGTAGAAATTTCTTTTTTGAACCTGCATTTATTAAGTAAGTACACGAGAATTTAATATGTTTAAGTTGCATTTAATACTCGACAGTTCCATAACAGACACAACTAAGAAAACATGGTAAAATTGATGATTCTTGTATCTGTCGAAATTATATATTAGATTTGATAAATTTTTTTACAGATGAATGCGATATGAGGAGTAATTACGTAAAATGCGATACGTGTAAACAGGCGGTACATGAAAATGCGTTCGAGAATCACAGACAAGATAAAAAATGCACAAGTATTTTACTATTCCGATACGATATGATAATAAGGATCTAGTGAAACAGTAATTTAAATCTTCATTTTTGTTTTAGAACCTATAGAGGGATATGAACGCTGTCCCCTTTGTTCGGCTTTGGTCAATCAAAATAAGTGGAGGGAGCACCTCATGGGGGAGCATCCGTGTGTAAATAATCCACGAAGCAAGATCGGGAAAAGCTGTAAGTCGTGATATATTTCTGACTTGATAAAAGAGCGATTATTTAAACTATTTAATAAATCTAGAAAGGATTCTTTCTAGATTTAGCTTTTATGAGAATACAGGAGAGCTCTACAATAGCAAAATAAACTCTTTTAAAATTTGAGCAAAATTTCTATACGATTCTAGGTTCGAAATCGTCGTCTAACTCGCAAAATCTCAGCGGCAAGTTAACATCACCGACGGGTAGGGATTACTAGCATCAGGCATCAACCTCGAAGCCAACGGACGAATTTAACAAGTCTTAGAGAAGGAGATTTTGATTTTATTTATTTTATAGTTTATGTATATGTTATATATATGAGCTGTCCAGTGTTTTTCATGTTTGTACCTACATTTAAATAATTTTTTATAGCAGAACCCGTCCTTTATTAATAGAAATCCATGTAGAACGGATTTTTAATTGTAAGTTGGGAATCTTGATATTTAAAGATTTAGGCGACACGCTTATTAATTAAGCTAGTTTGCGGAATCATGTGGAAGACATGACCTTGGCTAAGACGAGAGAGTTAGGAGTTGTTAATAGGTTTCATTCTTTCTATCGTTGTTGCATGATATCCAAGGACATATGCTGCAGAGGTGCATCAATTATTAAAGGCAGTGATATCTGATGTTACAAAAACATCAGTCATTTCAGGATTAACGATTCCTTGCATCCGGCCATATTTATAATAAAAATTTGTACTATATTATACATTATGGCGAGATGCGTCCAATAGGCGTTAGGAATGGGAAGCTCTTTATCGCTCAAACAATGTTAGATAACGCATGTAATTTCATAAAGCAGTTATTTCATAGAAAATGGATAGTAAAAACAACCATTTTATCATTCCATCATCGAAGTTTTTATCCTATAAAATCATATTTTTCTTTAGTCCATTTATAACATAATTTCTACACAGACTTTTCAATATCAACAATTATCACCAGATCAAATAAAAATATCCCATAAAAAATACAAGTATTTTAATTTACAGTACATATATAAGAAATTAGAAAAGTTGAGAAGTCTTAATTACGAAATCTTAATGAACAGTTAAATTATTATATTTTAATTGGCATTTCTGTGTGTCATCGACTTTCTCTACGCTATTCCTGTTCTTTGCTGCAACTTTTTCATTAAACTTCAGTTTCAATTTCAGTTTTTAATTCAGTTTTAACATCACCGTTGTTGACGTCCTCGGCTAATGCGGCTGCGCGATTTTCCTCGAATTTATTTTTCTCTATAGAATTACAATGTAAACAATAAGATATATTCTTCCATGATAGTTTGACGCTATTATAAACAACATACCAAATTTAGAGCAATCCGCTCCTAAAAGTCGTAAATAATGAATTGCGTCGCAAGTAGGCACATATGCTCTAAGAGACATTATTCCCCTCCATCCTACCAGCTGGAGATTTAGGCGATTTAGATTGTCAGTCTTCTCTTCTTTGTATAATAGTATACAACTTCCGATTGCTTCAATTAAACATAATTTTCAAGTAATATTTATGAATTATCGTGTAAAAAAGTATAAAGAAGCAAAAAAGCACTATTATATTTACCGAATTCCTTGAGACGTTCCTGAGTGTCTGAGCTTAATTTTACAATTTCAGGTGGCGTGTGTGGATCGTCATTTTGTAAAAGCATTATTAAATCTTCTTTCGAGATCTGAAGCTTTCTGTCATCACTTATGTATTGAATGATACTATGCATTCCTTCTTGAGCAAGTCTGAAGGCGCAATTCATATTTTTATTGTCGCACCGCACGAATGTTTTAACGCCAGTATTAATCATCTTTACTTTATTCTCATTAGATATCACTATATCACGAATTGCTGGTGACGTGAAATAAATATTTTTCTTTTTTCCTTCATGACATCTTACTAATAGGCAACGCGGATCTAAATCGTCAGATATACCATAAAAATCTCTGAAAACACATCGAACCATAAGAAAAAAGTAATTATATATTAAATAATAAGATTAGGACCGACGAAATTGTCAAATATAAATGAGAATAGGCCAAATGTCGGTCAACCGCGGATTTTGGTGCGTAATAATAATATTAAAATAAATAGTAAATTAATAGTAAAAGGAAAAAACAAAATTGGGACTCACTTAATAGACTGCCATACGTCTTCCGTTTGGTCTTTGAAGAAGACAAATGGATCTTCTCTATAACCGACAATCCTTCTTCGCTTCTTTTGTGGTTCCCGCGATTTCTTTTCTTCTTCTAATGTTCGTTTTCCACTTTCTGTAAGCTCTGTTTCTTGCGAAACTTCTTTTTCAAGAACGTGTTTGTCCTTGTTTTTGTTATCTGCATCCTGTGCACTTTGATTTAATACACAAGTTTCACTTTCCCATGGCAGGGATTTTACTTTCTCCAGCACGGCCACGAAAAAACCTCCAGTATCTTGATGATGTGGTAATATTCGCATACTATAAAATTGATGAAAATGTAATCTACAGAAATAATATATTTTTAGCTGTTAATTTATTTGGTATTTACCAACGTTCAAGATGAAACTTAGAAGCTTCGTTTGCTTCTGGAGGAAACATTTTTGGCCGTACTTGTGTCTGCCATTGTTCTGGAACATCATCCCAGCTATCATAATATTGTAAATTTTTAGATGCTGGTTTCCAGTGTGTGACACCTAATTGCAAAATATATTATCATATATTTTTTTTAGATTTATAAATATATTTTTACACATATTTTACATATTAGAACTAACCAGGGTCGCATAGTAATCCTGGCACTAAATCTTTACAATCAACCAATTGTACTGAATCTCCAGTCTCACGAAGAAGCCTGTGAAGTACTGCTTCATTTTCAATTGGATTTAGTGAACATGTGGAATATACCATCCTTCCTCCAACTGCTAGCAATTCTAAGCCACGTTTTGCTATCCTGTACTGAATTCTATAAAATAATCAAAATTAATATTTTCTATATTATTATTTATATAATACATAATTTTATAACAGATTATGTTAATTTATACCCATGGAGATTACTGCCATTAGCAGGACTCCATTTGCACCATATATCTGGATTCTTTCGCATAGTACCATCACCACTACATGGGACATCCGCAAGTATCCTGTCAAATCTATCAAAAAAACAAAACTAATATGAAAATGCTCAATATAAAGATATTTAAATATTATAAAATTTGAATTCCTACTTTAATATATCTTTTGTACCATCTGATTTCGTAATCATAAAGTTTGGCATAACGGATGAATCGTGGTTCGTGATAAGAATGTTTGGGCTGTTTAGTCTTTTGGCTTGATGCACTAGCATGTAGCAGCGATTGTTGTCAACATCATTGGCTATTACAAAACCCTCTAGAAAAATTAAAAATTTAAATATTAATTTCTGCATTATCTAGCATCTGCATATTCTCTACAGTATAATTTATTAGTTACCTGGAGGGTCATTTCCCTCATCTGCATGTATCATTTCTATAAGTTGTGCTGTTTTTGATCCTGGTGCTGCACACATATCAAGAACCTTATGCGAAGGTTTAACATCTAGGACCAAAGGAGGAACCATACTAACTACTTCCTGTCTGCTGATACTGCCATTGTTAGTTTCAGCAATAAGAAAGTTATGCAGCCTAAAATATGCCTCAGATCGTCGAATATCTTTCCTAGTCAATTGTAATTGCCAAGCTAGTTCCTCCGGATAAAAAGGTAAACTATGTAATATAGTTTTTACTTGATCATTAACATCTTTCTTATCACTATTTAAATTCGCATTCAAAATTTCCTTGAAAAAGTCACTTTTGATTATTTCCAATAAGGCTTTAGCTTCAGCTTTTGAACCGGTAATACGAAAAGCAACTGGCAGATTGGTTCTCATAGTACTGATAAAATCATCCCATTTATCTTCAGATACTATTTCTTGCGTCTTGTAATAATTCTCAAAATCCTTGTTCTCCCGAATAATATCTGCATAGCTTCTATGAGGAGTATTATCCCATTCATTCTTTTTCTATAAATATCAATTACATATCAACACTTTTCAAATTTATTCTGCCATTGACTATTAAATCAAATAAAAGAAAAATTAAACGTATTGTTTTAAAAGGCACAAATGTGTACAAACTATTCATGTTATTCTTTCTTAAGCGGTGTCTATAATGAGATTTTAAGTCGTAAGACTTAACATATTGACCAATCACAATCAAAATTGCGGTCTTACTTTTAGAATGCTCAACTGTGATTGGTCGATATGTTAAGTCTTACGACTTAAAATCTCATTGTAGACACCGCTTTAACCGGCCGGTTATTCCATTGGAATTGACCAATTGCATTTGTTAAATTGGCTCTTAAATACGCATTGTAGACAAGGGGTTATACATAACCATATATAACCTCTCATATATTTTGTCTCCAGTATTAATAGGTAACCATACCTTTTGCTTCTCACGGCGTTTTTCAGCAAAGTTCTTCTTCGGCTTATTTTTTCGCCCTTTACCCATTTCTCCGTATATGCTTTTGATTAATTAACACTAATAATTGCGCACGATAAGACTAGCACTAAATACACGTGACAAACGCTATGATATGATCTGGCTATCTATGGCCAGAGAAAAACCTGAGAGCGGCCATCCCGCTTGGGGACACGCGTGTACTGACGCGCCACCTGAGAAAGTAGACATGAACTACGTCCGTCCGCTCGGTAATGTATGGTTCATGTTCATAATATGGTTCATATCCAAACTAGGCTCGCACTTCGGCCAGAGCTTCGAGCGGTAGAGAAGGACAGTCAGATGATCTGCTGTCTTCTTCCCCCTCGAGTTATAGCTATAGCTACGTGATTTCGGATCCCGAAATCCGAGTTGGCGATGCGATGCGCGGCGCGACATTATTATTATCGATTTATTCTTCCACAAGCTTTTATATAATTTTTAAAAATTATTCATGTAATATATAAATATGTAATCACTTTTTAACAATAAAGCCTGAAATTTTGGGAAAAAAACGGCGGAAGCAAAGTTGTACACCTAAATTTTATGAGAAATATGAATAAAAATGACATTTTCAAACATTACGGCGCTAAAGCAAAATTTTTAATTTTCACTGATTTTTACGGGGGGGTACGTTTTTATTTAATTTTTTTTCTTTTAACCAAAATTCATCATTTTTCCAAAAATCCATGTCTGACATGGCGTCAAAATGGAGTCAAATAAATCGCTCCACTCTAATATTTATATTTAAATAAAAGCATAATATTTAAATACGATGGACCCATTTGAATACCTGAATTTTTATTGTAGAAGCTTGGCAGATGTATATAATAAATCTTTATTAAAACAAGTATACATACAATTC
Organism: Aphaenogaster floridana; assembly: GCA_003063835.1. Classification (NCBI taxonomy): domain Eukaryota; kingdom Metazoa; phylum Arthropoda; class Insecta; order Hymenoptera; family Formicidae; genus Aphaenogaster; species Aphaenogaster floridana. The sequence continues at coordinate 356,499 of NJRP01000053.1, forward strand.
TATTAATTTCAATATGTATGCTTGATACATTAACAAATCATTTCGTGTAGGCAATTCGATATAATTTAAACATCTATCCAGTTAAGAAATAACCTCATAACTATCGATCTCTGAGTTGCAACAACAATCGCAATAAATTGATTCCGAATTAGTGATTCATTTTTCGCTTGTAGTTTATAGTCCTGTCTGCAGTGAAGATAGTAGAACAAAAATTAAGTTAATCAGAATCAATCATTGTTGATTAATCATCGCTAATCATTGTTGATGCAACTGACCTATATATTGTCTATATTATAGAAATATTTTATTTACAAAATTACAATGCCGATTCCGCACTGTTAAAGGACAAGGCCTTGATAAGAAAGTCCATCGGAGTCTGGCGATTCCATCCTATTTCTTAAATGTTCTAAGGTATTTGCTAAATGTTTCTGTATTTGATCAGTTTCTTCGCTCGCTTCTAGATTAGGAAGTTCCTCTCTAATTTTCGCAATCACTTGATTCAATATTTGCACAGTTACCTGGAAAAAAATCAATTAAAAAATGACAACTTAAAAGAAAGCTAATATACTATACTGTGATTGCAGATCTTACAGCTGTGTTTCCTTTTTCATAGAAGTAAATGTAATGATTCAGCAGCTCCACGTATAATTGTACTTGCACAGACGTATCCATGCACTGGCTCGCTATCCTAATACCTTTTTTCAAGCAATCTAACACTTTACCACCTTCTTGCATCTAAAAATTATATGTTTCTCATAATTTATTTCACTTCTAATTTACTTTACTTCACATAATCAAGATTAGATTTATATGTACCTCTTTCCCGCCCGTAGCCAAAGATTTTCCAGACCAAAATATATGTGAACAAGTGGCAACTCCTCTACATTGATCAGGCTTTCTCAACAATTTGCTGGCATATAAAGCGCACTGATTGCGTACAGGCTCTGCATTTTCCTCGCCAAAGCAACTCATTTGCTCGAATGTGGCGATGATCAAGGTGATTGCTGCGAGCTGTGCCTTCGAGTCGCTTATTTCATCCTCATATATCGAGAACGCTTGACTCATGAATTCATAAGCCACCATTTCGAAATTATCAAAACGGATTTCGCCGATCGCTATCGCACCTTGCAAAAATAGTCTTAAAGGTAATTCGGCTAATTCAGCCTTCATTAACGCTGTGATAGTTGTGTGACAGAACTGAAAAATTTTTTGACACTTTTTTTGCCACATGTCATCCTGAAAAGAAAGGACGGAATATCAATTTTTATCATTATTCGATGATCTCTTATCTCATTAAAATATACAAATTACAAACCTGATCCTTCAGTGCTTTGTATGTAAAGGCCAATTGATAACTTTGGAAAACTATGGGAGGTAGAGTGAATTTTATTCTTTTGTTACCACCAGCACTGAAATGTTTCCTAGCAGCGCTTAGTATCATATATTGTTGGTCTGGCGTTTCCGATTTAAAATGATGTATTAATCTACCAAGCAATCCCTGTTCCTCGGCAAAATCTTCAGGATCTTCTTCTATATTAGGTTGATCTGGTTGATCTTGTACCAAGGAAGATATCATGAAGAGCACTGCGTCTACTTGTTCTTGCATCGGTATCAATGTTTCGTTCTCCAAAATATTTGTTATTATATATATAGCCAATGATTTCCTGCCCTCATAATCGAAATAATCCAAAAGGGGCGCATAGTGTTCAAGCTTAAGCACAGTTAATATATTTTTATAATTGTCTACAGGAATTTTCATTAATCTAACTAGTTCTCTTGAAACAGCACTATTATACTCCAACCTAGAAAAAATAGACATTTAACATACAATATATAGTGCAAACCCAATTATTTAACATGTATAATAAATCGCACTCACTTATCGACGTTTTGCTTCTGGAATATTTGGACTGTTGTAAATAAAACTTTATCTACGTAATCTACACGATCAGGATAGCATTTATGTGCTAAATTTATAAGAGCCACTTGGAGGGACACAATATCTTCGGGAGGCATATCTTGTCTCGTCTATGAAAAAGATTTTTTATACAGATATAAATGTAAATTAAGTATGCTTTAAAATTTAAATATAATATTATTATATTTAATAACATTATTTATATATATATATATAATTTAAATATAATATGTTTTGTGACTATTCTCAGACTTAAACTAGATGGTAAGGATTTATCTGGTTTTTTAAATCATGATATAATTATCAAACATTGTGTAGTATCTAATAATCATTGAATAGCCATTTTGACATAATCAACGATAAAATTTATTCTATTTAATCGATACCTGTATGATAGTTGCAATTTGATCACTAAATACGTCAAATAGTTTGACATCTTGTGGAATTCCTGGCACTTGGTTAGGACTTCCTGGCCCTCCTACACCGTCGGATCGTTGACTAAAGGCTGCAAGCCGATCGATCAGCGATATAATTATGTTTTTAACATTTACTCCATTTTGTAATTCCGCACAGGACTTCAGAAATGCGTTCAATGTTTGTAAATGGAATTCATCAGGGAAGACCTAGGTACAGATATGTAAAAGATATTAATTTTTTGATCATTGTCATTTTTAAAACAATATTTATAATACATATAAAGATTTACTTGAATTATACACTCCATAAGATATTCCTGTGCTATTGCGTCCCTACAACTAACGACTTGCTCCAAGATTCCTGGCAATACAAGCTGAAAACAGATTTGTAATAATAATTGATAAAAACAAGCAATAAAACTTTTCTTCGCCAGTGAATAATTAACAAAAAGGTTTATTAGATGTAACCGATACAACTAGCCAAATTTATTTAAAAAATTACAACGTTTCGAACATTGGTTCTGGTCCTTTTCAGGTGTTAATAAATTATCATATATAAATTAAGACGAACATTCTATGAATGTGGCGTAGTGCCAAATAAAGCCAAAAATCTAGACTCAAGAGAAAAGAATGTAAGATTCGCTGCCATAAATTACAAAAATTGCAAAAACTGATGAGTTAAAGACTTACACGTTGTTCGAGTCAAATCAGAAGAAGATATATCAGTAGTCACAGAAAATAAAATAGTCAAAAACTAAAAACTTTCGAAACTTAAAATATGTTCAGTAATTAAAGAACGTGTTAAGAAGCACGTCTGTAACACTCAACCGTTGTCAAAAGAATAAATAGGCGAACAATACAGAGAGGACGAATTGATATTATGTATCATTTATTATTAAATTATAAGTCGCAGACAAATAGTCAGTATCCTTCTGTAGGTTGATCGTGTTTTTATGTTTTTTGATGAGAAACATTTCCGCGATCTCTCGTTTTTTGTGTCTTTCTTTATGCAAAATTTCAGGACTTGACCAATTAAAGTCATGGTTATGAGAAAGACAATATTCGCTTATTACTGAGTGGTTACTGAAATGCTTCTTAATATCAGCTTTATGTTCTTTAATGCGTGTTTCAAGATGCCTTTTCGTTTGCCCTATATAAGTGGCGTTACAATTGGAACAGTTAATTTTATAAATTAATTCGGTTTAGAATCTATTAATTTGTCTTTGCCTCTTTTTATAATGCAATCAAGTTTTTTAGGTATCGAGTGTAGTACATTGAAACCACATTTTTTAAGAGTACGGCTAATATTGTGGCTTAGTCCATTAACATAGGAAATATTAATAAATCTCTTAGTGTTGTGCGTATCTTTGTTATCATTGTCATTGGTGTCAACAGTAGTAATGCGATTATTGATTTGGTTTAATCAAATATTAATATGTTCATTAATTAAGTGTGTAGGAAAGCAATTATTTAACAGGATTCTTTTAACTATTTCTATATTCGAGTCGTGAAAAGTGTATTAGAGAGTAAAATTGCACGGTCAACTAAATTTGTTATAATATTTGTTATAATATTAACTTTATATTGTATATCAACTTTATTTGGCCAGTTATGTCGGTTACATCTAATAAACCTTTTTGTTAATAATTGATAAAATCTGATTAAAAAACAAAAAAATTATGGTTAAAAAGAGAGGTTAAAATATATATACCTTCTTATACTTGTCCAATGTTACAGATTCCAGTTGACTAAGTCGTACAAGATTTGTTCCAACTAGAATTCGAAGTTCTTCCCTTTCTCTTTCTCTTCTTTCTCTATCCCTACTGTGACCTTGATGTTGCATACGTACCCATAATTTATTCATTTCTGCAAAATTCATCAGAACGAAATCTATGCTGTCACGAACCTGAAATTAAAATCGCAGGAATAATAATGTGCACAAGGAAAATTTCATGGTTTACGAAATATATACATACAGTCCCATCTTCATCGTCGCCCTCGGCAACATCTGGCAAAATATTTCTAGTGCATTGTAACAAATAATTCCTTAAAAATAAACCGCGTAGTGGATGCTGCACGCCCCTACACATTTCCACAAGATCTCTTAGAAGATCTCTTTTCAAGCCAGGCGTTGTCTTGATATAAACCAGACCAACAGTGATAAGTAAGTAGCTAGAATATTAATCATCAGAGTTTTATCTCGTTTTTCAATGAAAAAGTAACAATGCAAAGCTACAAAGCAGATACATACAGTCTAGGTACAATATTGCCAACATATTGTACTAGTTCATAGAGATCTGTGACTTTTCTTCCTTTTTGAAATTCATCCAACAAATAAAGTTCCAAATGCCGTAACTCATCTGTAATTGCCATATCTAATAATAATTGTTATAAGGAAGATTTACAATTATCAAACATCAAAGCAAGGTATTCATACTGAATATTACAGTTCAAACTCTCTGTCATTAAATAATTAATAAGGATACACAATTCATAATAGCTTTTCGGACTCAGAAGAGAAGTCCTGAGTTCTCCTAACATGGTAGAGGCATGTTTTAGTGCATCCATTAGTTTGGATTTGTCCAGACAATGTTTCATCTGAAAAGCCTGGACTTTCACCACGCCGATCGCATCTTCCAGTAGCTTCTCTTGCTCCTCCATCCCCGTTATAGCAGGTGTCATTGGCTGCGAGAAAAACAAAGATACCTACCAGGAACACCAGGTAGTACCATGCTAGGTAAGCCATCCAACTCAAGCATGCACTACAGATGCGATGAAAATACATTGTCGAAACAAGGACAATGAATTTATTCGTAAAGGTAGACATTGACAGCAAAGCACAAAAAACACAATTCTTCAAACATAATGCCACATGATACATGTATTTGCCTGCAACTAACTTTAGCATTTGTGGAATTTGTTTATGAAAACTTGACAATTTATTAAAAACTAATTTTTAATCGGAGCAAACGTCAAATTACGTCATAATAAATTATGCGGTAAGATTAAAGTATAATAACAAGACATATATATTTTTTATGACTTATATAAGCGTTGAATGGTTTGTACAGAAACCAAAAAATTAAGTATTCGTTCCTGTATTATTAAAAGTATCGACGAAACAATCCTCAAACGTGTTTACGACAGATAACCTGTACAACGCTAAGCTAATTCCTTGCGAGATGATCAGCACCACATGGATCGAATCTAAAGGGGACTACTTATCCTTGCAAGCGAAATTGCGATACATGCCTCTCGAAATTCTATAATTCTTACCATTTTCTTGGGAAGGAATACACAATTATTCGTCGCACATACGCCTCGGGGACTTTGGTTGACAAGACATCAGATACGTCCGACTCCGCCAGAGTTCCATGGAGTTCTGATCGGTTCTGATAATCGCTCACCGGCCCATTGAGCGTTTTCTGTCGTACCTATTGCCTTGTATTTTGCGATCACGCGTTTACAAAGCGTATGCTATTAAAAACTTTTCAATTTAAATGCAAATAAAAATATAAAATTTAAACACATGTATAAAGTTCAACAAATATATCGGATTGAGACAAACGTATAAAAAAGAGAAACAAAAAACTTGACGATAGTATAATAAATTAGAAATAATTTTTATATACCATTAATCAATGCAAATAAAAACAAAATTTAAACATATGTAAAGTTTAACAAATATATCGGATTGAGTCAAACATATAAAATAGAGAAACAAAAAACTTGACGATAATAATAAATTAGAAATAATTTTTATAAACTATTAATCAAAAAATTTATTTTATTTTTAAATTGAGAAGAGTATATAAAATAGAAAAAATTTAAATTTTATAATTTAATCTTATAAAAATTTTATATACATATATTATTTATATAATTATGTGTATATATATATATAAATAAAATAAAATGGTGTAAGAAAGGAAGGGATGCAATGTCATAATATATAACCAGATTTTTTTTAAGTACAAATATATTTATTTTAACCCAATGTACATAGGGCTATGTCTGATTATCCAAAGAGTGTGGATTTGTAGGAGTCTGCTCCTAGTGAATAAATAACCTTTCTGTGAATCAATGCCAACAATAGCGGGGCGATTGTAAAGTGTAAAAGATTATTTAACCTTCAGTGATCTCATATATATATCCAACTCATCTTCAGATTCGTTTTGATCATTGCGTTCATTACATGGAAGAACAGTTTCAGGAGCTTCAGAATCAAAATACTTCTCTTCTTCATCTTGATTTCTTAATTCTACATTATCATACGCTTCATTGTCATCTACAGTGCTGAAAACAATAATAAAAATATATCATATAAAACAATCGTTATATTTAAATACATGAGAAATGTTATAGCTTTCTATTACTTTTAGTTACTATAAAAAATTATAAAACAATATATGACACAAAAATATCTTCAATTTGAATTCATTCTAAAAACCATTTCACGCCAAATAAACATGATACCTTTATAAGATATGTTTTAATTCCTATCTTTGTATATATATGTATAGATATATTAAGAGATATACATATATTAATATATTTAATCATATAAATTATAAAAATTTATTATAAAAATATATTGATAATATTTTTATATTGTTATATATCTAAAATATAGATAATATTTTATATTGATATATAATGTGTGTGTGTGTGTGTGTGATAAACTAATTAAATTTATATTAAAATATTCTAAGATTCATAAATATTTCATAGATTTTTTATATTATATTTATTAATTAGCACAACATATACCTATAATCAAAATCTCTATCTTTACCATCCAGGAAACTCTGATACATGTTTGTAACAAATTCTTGCCTAAGTAATTTTATTTCTTGGTTTGATATTTTATGTATTTTACTGCTTTGTAATTTCTTTGTGTCTCTATCTTTATCCTTATCTGTTACTTCATCTAGATCTTCACCCCATTGGTGATAATTCTGTTTGTCAAAATTTGTTTTGGATGTAACACTATTTTTACTATCATCATCATCATCATTATCATCATTATCATCATTATCATCATCATCTGAATCATTCTCCTCTCGTACTTCGTCCTCCTCCTTCTGTTGAGATTTCAAACGGCTTTGTAATTTGCTCCTCTCGATGGTTTCCAAAAGTATATCCACATAATTTGCACTTTGCGTGTCAATGGTGTCTCTAGCTTTCTTTTCTTCCTCTGTCAAGTATTGTCCTACTAAGTGTTCATATAACAATGGATTTCTCTTCATCATTTCACATTCGCTAAAGTAATCTCCTTTTTCTATCAATGTCTTCAGTGCTTCATATCTTCTGTTTCTGACGTCGATGCGCCGTGTTGAATTATTAAAGTATCTCCGCAACCTGTTCACATGATAGACTGTCTCGTAATCCTGACTTTTGCTGAAATACTCTAAATGTTCCACCTTCAAATAATGTCCAAATTTAGACAGAAACAAGCAGCAGCTCTTTTCCAACAACTTCCCAGCTATGGCACGCTTCTCCTCAAACGTCAACTCGGGTTCCCCTTTCTGCTGGCTCTTGAAAATCGCTTTGCTGTTAGCCACATGGTCCAAAAGCTCGTTCTCGACATCATTTTTCTCCATAGGAAGGTCCATGCTTTGTTTGTTGTTGCCACTCTTATTCTCATTCAGTGGAACATTTTCTTTTGTCCCTAAAGTCATGTTTTCCTGCCTAGCGTTTGATTCTTCGACTTTATTCATCAGAAAGTCAAGTCAAATGTGGAAAATGGAACAAGTTACGAATTGTTCGTAGCTAGTACGGCTGATACTAGAAGATTAACCTAGGCGCAAACGAGGGATATATTTCTCTTCGTATCGCATCTGCCTCTTGCGGGATTACGTTTATGTCGCGTATTATTGTTGTTGCTGGTGATAAATAAGATAAATGAGAGATAAATAATAGCGTGATTCTCAGTACGTGCGCTTGGTTTTATCCGGAATGTTCCATAAAAATTCGTCGGACAGTCGTCATTCAAAGCTGCGTCGCTATTATGCGTCATTTACCAAGGGAAACATAACCTCTAAGTAATCGCCGATATGAGAGCGCAGTAACAAAATGTGATGCAAGCGGGAAGGAAACGATAAATACTATAGGGCTTATTGGTGTCGTGTGCTTCAATATTTATGGAAATTCCTTGGCCGACAGGTACGTTTTTTGAATTTGCTAATCTACATTGTTTACTGATGTTGCATCAAACCTCTTATCTACTCCTATGATTGATGATTATCAATCAAGTCAATCACCCATGGTATCGTTTTACAATTTCTCATGTCACAAATTTAATATACTACAATATATATTTATTAATTGATTAACGAAACACTGTGTTCCATCCAATGGACAGAAGTAAAGAGTTAAAAACTGTAATAATCTCTTTAAACAAAATAGCAAACGATATTTTATTATATATATTTTACTCCCACATATTTTTTGCTTTGTTTAATATGTTTCGAAGAAATTTTTCTCCGTATTTATAAAAATATACCTATAATGATAGCAATACCATAGTTTTGTGTTAATATGTCACTCATACGTTTCAACATAAATGGTTCACGTTTCTCAACAATATTTGTTTAACCTAAAGATAAAGATTAAGATTTCTTTATCACGAGTTAATTATAATTACAATATTGCAGCATGGCGGAGAATTGGTTGGATGATGTGGAGAGATGGAAGTGGAACTGGACCGAGTTATGTGGACATCGTGGAGGCATTAATCCTTTGAATCCTGAAACGCATGATTTAAGTGTATGCTTCCAGCAGCTTTGTCTTCAGGTAGTATGATAAAATTTAATCTTATATTAAATGTAAAAAGCAACAAATTAACGCAATTCGTTTATGAAATTTACTTTTCAATTTTCAGATACCAGTATTAGCTCTCATAGCTATAACTTCTGCGTATTACTGTGGAAAAAGAAATACGTCCTTATCTCGACAACAGCATGTTTACCATGCTATAAACATAAGGATTTTAATTACAATATGTCTTGTGATATTGCCTATCATAAGGGCATATATTATTCTGACTAATACTATCATACCTTTGGTACATAACGAAGTGCAAGATTACAGCACTGTAGTTCCAAAAAGACTGGACATTTCTTTCCACAGGAACATAAATTCGTCATTAGAGAATGAAACAGATATCATAAGCAGGATACGTGATGGATTAAATCATACTCTTACATTTGCCGAATCAATTTTATCACCAGAAAACAGTGTTAAGGATATTACTCCTGTTGCATTATATAACAATAATTATGAATCGAATATTACCGATAAATCCACTTCTGCTAAACCAGTGGATTATCTCGTAGCAGGTACCGAAGGTTTAGCATGGGTTGTGCATCTTTGTTTTATTTTAAGCTTGAAACGTGGACGCAATTCTAACCCACGAGGACCAGTATTAATACGAGCGTTAATATTTCTTTTGATCGTTATTTCTGCATTATTATTACGTAGCCATGTTAATAATAAGCCTAAAGACGATGTTTTGCCAAATTTATCATTGGGATTCAGTATCACCATAGTTATTCTTCTGATATTGTATGCCGTAACATTGATACCCGGTAGTAGGTCAGAACGGACGAGAGCATCATTCCGAAATGCTACAGTAAGTCACTATCATATAATTATCTAATGTTTTCGTCAATTCGCGTTTCTGATTGCCCGAAAATACTCAAGTTGCACAGAACTTATTTAATTACCTATGATATCTAAAATTGTTTGTTTATCAAATATGAGAAATATCATAGACCAGTGAATGAATGTGTTTGTAGGTAGGAGAACGCACTGCACTACTGAGTAGTCCCACTTCTTCATACGTACAATTTCCAGAGGAACAGGATCCAAATTACCTTGGAATAGCTATGGAAGATACAACTATCATTTCAAAACTTCTATTTTATTGGGTAACACCGTTAATGGAAAAAGGCGTAAAAGGTCCATTAAATCATTCTGACGATTTATTTGATTTACCTGATCAAATCAGTACCAATACAATCAGTCATAAAATTGATCAACGTTTACATAACATGGTAACCGAGAAATAACAGTTCACAGTTTATTCATAATTAACAGTTTATGATATAATTCTTTTGAAATATTTTGATCACATTTGATAAATGTTTCGTAAATTAATTTTTGTAATAATAATACTAATGTTGCAGCCGAAAACTATGAACAATGGAATTGAAAATGACTCTGAAATACCGCTTCATACGAATGTAAAAGTAGTTACAGAGAAAGTGACACTGTTTTACTTATTACATCAATGTTTTGGCTGGCAATTTTATACGGTTGGAATATTGAAGTTTATCGCAGATTGCAGCTCGTTTATGGGACCAATATTATTAAACAAATTAATAGGTTTTATTGAAGATAAGAACGAGCCAATCTCACACGGATATCTATATGCGTCCCTTATAATATTGAGTGCTATAATTGGTATAAAATTGAACTTTTTGAAATTTCTTAAATATTTGACACATAAATCACGATAATAATGTTTTAGGTGCCTTTTGTAATACTCACTTTACGTTTTGGATGTCTATTGTGGGCTTGAAATTTCGTTCTGCGATTATTACTTTAGTCTATCGAAAAACATTGCATTCTTCTAATACTGATTTAAATCAAAATTTTAATTTTGGTGAAATCGTTAATTTTATGAGCACCGATAGCGATAGATTGGTCAATAGCTGTCCTAGTTTTCATACATTTTGGAGTATACCGTTACAGGTAACTGCAATGATAATATGAATTCGTTTTCTTTTTTTATATATTAAGAGAAAATATATTATTCTATATTTTAAATGACTTTTTCTCTTATATTGTCGTTTCTGAAAAAAGAAAAACTAAAAATATTTATGTTTTCAGTTATTCGTGACACTGTATCTTCTGCATAAGCAAATCGGAGTTTCGTTTTTAGCCGGTGTTGCATTTTCAATAGTACTTATACCAATTAATAAAATAATAGCAAATAAAATTGGTAAACTCAGTACTAAACTGATGGAATGTAAAGATCAAAGAGTGAGATTGATGGGAGAGATACTGCGCGGGATAACTACAATTAAAGTTAATGTATGGGAGGAGCACTTCTTACGAAATATTTTCAGTTAGTATGCTTTTACATCAATAATTTTAAGAAAATAATTTCTTGTTTTTTAGCATCTTTACCTAAATATATTTTTTTAATGTAGAGATAAGAGAAAATGAAGTGAAACATTTACGAGGTAGAAAATATTTGGATGCACTTTGTGTTTATTTCTGGGCAACTACACCTGTCGTTATCGCAATATTAACGTTTGCAACGTATGTATTGCTCGGAAATCAGTTAGATGCCAAAACAGTTTTTACCAGTATGGCATTGTTGAATATGTTAATAGGACCTTTAAACGCATTTCCATGGGTTTTAAACGGTCTTACAGAAGCGTGGGTATCTCTTAAGAGAATTCAAAGAATGTTGGATGTATGTACATTGAAATTATAACATAATGTAAAATACAACGCACCGTTGCATCTAAAGGTACTCAGCTTCTATTTTATTAATTTAGCTGCAAGACATGGACTCGTCATTGTATTATACAGATATTACTCCTGACGTTGATTTATTGCTGCAAAATGTAACGTTGACTGTGAACCGTCCAAGAAATAACGATATTGCTACAAGTGCAAGTCCGAAGATTATGAACACTCCATCTTCGAGCACTGACATTAAAAAAAGCGTTACTTTCGAAGATGACGATGTTTTTGCTTTATATAATATTAACTTATCTATACAAAAGGTAAGAATAAATTTTGAGTTTTTGCGATATAAAACGTATATTATTTCATATTCACATATTTTGTATAGGGACAATTGATTGGTATTATGGGTAAGGTTGGAAGCGGAAAAACTTTACTCTTAGATGGTATCTTGGCGGAAATTACAAAAACTAGTGGAATAATAGCGGTTAATGATGATCACAAAGGTTTTGGATATGTGAAACAAAATCCTTGGCTACAACGTGGTACAATTCGGGATAATATTCTGTTTGGAAAATCATATGATCATAACAAATACAAGTAAGTTTCAAACGTCGCGAAATTGATGTCGACGATAGATCTTTTTATATATCACATAAATAATTTAATTTTATTTACGATTACAACAGGAACATTTTAAATGCTTGCGCCCTCACATCCGATTTGAATTCACTGCCTAACAAAGACTTAACAGTTGTTGGTGAAGCCGGGAATACTTTAAGCGGTGGTCAAAAGACAAGAATTTCCCTGGCTCGTGCTATATACGCAGATAAAGATATTTATTTGCTAGATGACATATTAGCGACATTGGATGTCAAAGTTGCTAAACACGTTTTCCAGCATGTAATTCTGGGCTTGTTACGAAATAAAACCAGAATACTGTGCACGCATCAAACTCAATACTTGGTTCATGCAGATTTAGTTATTGAAATGTCGAAAGGAAAAATTATTAATCAAGGAAAACCGAGCGACGTATTGCCCGATTTGGAAGATTATCTTTTGTCGTCGGATTCCATGGAATCCGACTTGGACATTACCTCTATAAAGGCACAACTCAATGAATTTAATCGATCGGAAAAAGACGAGATAGATCCATTACTTGACAAAGAAGCGACCGAGAAAGGGACAGTACATCTCTCGGTGTATACATGTTATATCAACGCCATAGGACGATACTTGGCGATCTCAATATTTCTCTCTATGATTCTGATGCAAAGCTCAAAAAACATTACGGACTTGTGGCTGTCATATTGGGTGACGCACGCTAACACCACGACTAATTCAACTGATGCATCCAGTCTTGGAAAATTGCAACTCTATTACGATAATTACAGTTTCCACGATACAAAATATTACTTAACAGTTTATAGCCTGCTAGCTGTATTCAATTCTGTTTTCACTTTAATTAGAGCTTTCATCTTCGCTTACGGTGGGATACAAGCAGCCGTAACAATGCACAAACAACTTTTAAAGATAGTTATGCGGGTGAATATAAACTGGAGATACAAAACAATTGTTATGTATTTCGATTAAGAATTGATTGTAAAAATATTATTGTTTCAGGCAAGAACAATATTTTTCGATATTCAACCGGTCGGAAGGATTATAAATAGATTCTCGTCCGATACATATACAATCGATGACTCTTTGCCTTTTATTACTAACATCTTGCTAGCACATCTATTTGGCTTGATTGCAACCATTATAGTTACAGCTTATGGACTACCATGGATTTTCCTTGTATTAGCACCTCTTATACCCATCTATCATTGGATACAAAATCATTACAGGTAAAACTTATTATAAATTTGTATAAATATATAAATATAATAATTGGTATTTGTTAAAATTCATATTTTTTTATTATTTTCCAGATTAACGTCGAGAGAGATAAAACGATTATCCAGTATCACATTGTCTCCTTTATATGCCCATTTCAGTGAAACTTTGAGCGGTCTGACGAGTATTAGAGCCTTTCGCACTGTATCTCGCTTCAAACAGGAAAACGAATTGTTACTAGAAGCCAGTCAGAAAACGCAATTCGCCTCTATAGCCATCGGTCAATGGCTTGCACTGAGATTACAATTTATCGGTGTCGCCCTTTTAGCCGGAGTCAGTATTATGGCAGTTTTGCAACATCAGTATAACATAGCTGATCCTGGTTTGATCGGTTTAGCGATCACGTATGCGTTATCTGTTACTGGATTGTTATCTGGGGTAGTGAACTCCTTTACTGAGACTGAGAGAGAGATGATTGCGGTGGAACGAGTCAAACAATATTTAGATAATGTGCCGACTGAGAATACAATAGGCACTAATCCGCCTTACGCGTGGCCTAGTCAGGGTGTTGTGGAGTTCAAAGAAGTCGTTTTGAAGTACAGGTAATAGCTTTGAACTTTTAGTTAAGGATAATATACATGCTTATAACATTTGGAAAACATTATTTATCACATTTGCAGAGATCATTTGGTGCCATCGTTGAAGGAAGTATCGTTTGTCACGCGACCAGCGGAGAAAATAGGCGTCGTTGGTCGAACTGGTGCTGGAAAGAGTTCATTACTAGCTTCATTATTTAGACTGACAGAGGTCAGTTCTGGAACTATATCAATTGATAACGTGAATATTCAAACGTTGTCATTGAAAGCATTAAGGTAATATTCAATAAACTTGCAAAAAATAATCACTGCATGTTAATAATTGTAAAAAAATTATTTTAGATCCCGTTTAGCTATTATACCTCAAAACCCATTTCTCTTCTCGGGTACTATTCGAGAGAACGTGGATCCGTTGGAACAGTACACCGACATGCATATATACAAAGCCCTCGAGAAGTGTAAGGTACATTCTTTAGTTTATCGATTGGGTGGGTTGGGCGCAATCTTGGATGAAGGTGGCAGTAATCTCAGCGCCGGTCAGAGACAATTGTTCTGCTTAGTCAGGGCTGTGCTACATAACGCTAAGGTACTTCTTATCCATAATGTCGTTGGAGAAAGCTGATCATTCGCATATTAATAATCTTGATACTTATTTATCGCAGATCGTCTGCATTGACGAGGCCACGGCGAATGTAGATCAGGAAACGGACAAATTTATTCAAGCGACAATAAAATCTTCCTTCCAAAGTGCGACGGTTATTACCATTGCCCATAGAATACGAACGATTATGCACTGTGATAGGTATTTCAACTTTCAAATTTAAGCGTTTGCTTAGTCAATAATTTGCAGACACAGAAGACCTGATTAGTTTTGTTATGTAACTATCGCCCAGTTTTTTTTTAAAAATCTATTTCTTTTTTCTACTTAGAGTTCTAGTGATGGGGGATGGTGAAGTACTGGAATTCGACGAGCCAAATTTATTGATTCAGAATGCTGATTCTTACTTTTACCAGCTGGCCAATCAAGAATTTTCGGATCAAGAGTAATTAAGCGTATGAGGCAATCTGATTGCATGTAATGAGTGTATCTAGTATTATATATGGTGATTGCATACATATAATTCATTACGTGCACGATCGAATATTTCTAGAGAGACGAATTATTTTCATACGAATATGACAGGATTATGTTTCTCTTTAAGAATAAGCTAAGTAACATCTACGAAAGCGAACATTTTTATTTATGAGATATTTAATACATATTAATATTATGACTGTTACTTTAAATATTAATTGCGAGAAAATCTGAGATTTAATTAACATTTATATGAAGATGATAGTATACATAGTATACATAGATTATATTCGTCTATATTTTCTACATAAATAAACGTCAATAAATAAAAAAATCAAATGTTTTGATCATTTTTTTATAATTTATACAAATTACACAAATTTCACCAAAAATTTGATTAAAACTTTTATTTAGAAATATCCATTTTTCAGGGATTTATAGCAGTTACATAATTATGAAAATATTTGAGTTACATTGCTTTGCAACAAATGCATTACTCCGAGTTGCGCTCCGAGATGCAATTTATCTAAGGAACACGCGGCTGGCGCGATTTATATCGTAATTAGAAATGCTCGCTATTAAAGGCAAACGTTTTACAATAGTGTTTCGCGGAGTTAATTAAAGCTTGGTAGCGCATGTGCGCGTCTTGCGAGCCACGTTTGTATCTGTGTGTTTGTCTGCATTTGCGCGAGCTCGAGGAGCGGCGCAATGTATCCCGATAATATCCGGCATTCAGCCATTCGACGTTTCCGCGCTTTCATCGTTGCAAGGCGGCGAAAACTAATGAGCTATAGCGCCGGCTAATTTGCTCCCTGTTTTTTAATTGCCCGACATTTAGCAGGATATATACACCGCTATGTCGGCACGTCAGCGAAAGCGAGACGTCTCGCGCATTCACGTGCCGACTGAATTACGAGAATGCGAGAGAGGTATGGGCTTGCTTGGGCCGGAAAACAAGCACGATTCACGGCGCTAATGACGTCGTTCATTTTACACGATCGGTCGGCCTCCCGCGGCTTTCCGCGATGCTAGGAACTCCGCGAATAAGCTAAACTCCGCTCGCTGCCGTGGTCGAGAACTATTCCCGATAGAGAGGATTTCTCCGGAAGAATGAATTAACTCTGGAAGTTCAATATTGGGAAAATCACGTTTTCATCGTGTAAAATTAAAGCGAGTTACGCCGGCAGTATTCGGAAAATTGTGTATAATATTTTGCGTTACATATTTAATGGCTATTTAAAATTGATTTTAGTTTAATTGGTCATTTCACAGCTTGTTAATATTGGAGATACGACATTTCTATAATTGTTATGTGTTATATACACTACCGCTCAAAAGTTTTTGCCCACTTTGTCTTCCTTAATTAAATGATTAAATTCAAAAGAATTAATGAACAATTTTAAGAGTGGGCATTGAATGTAATAATGCTTATTTTTTTGTTTTTTATTCTATTCATCTATCTTTATTAAAAACCGAACGTTCAAATTTTAATAAAAATAGATGAATAGAATAAAAAATTAAAAATAAGCATTCCTACATCGCTCAAAAATATTTGCCCACTCTAATTTTTAGCTTTCTCTAATTTCAATAATGGCTATTTTTATATTATTTTGATTTTATATCCGAGAGCCTTTCTATCATCAACATTTATTTTGAATGTAATAATGTTTAATAGATCAACATTTTTTATTCTACATATATAAAGAGAATAACAAAATTAGAATAGAAATTAAACATAAAAAATTCATGTAGAAATTAGAGTGGGCAAATATTTTTGAGCGGTAGTGTAGGAATGCTTATTTTTTATTTTTTATTCTATTCATCTATCTATCTCTATTAAAATTCGAACGTTCGGTTTTTAATAAAGATAGATAGATGAATAGAATAAAAAATAAAAAAATAAGCATTCCTACATATATAACATAACAATTATATAACATAACAAATCCGAACGTTCGGATTTTAATAAAGATAGAGTGGAAAAATCAAGCGGAAAAACGTTTCAAGTAAAAGTCAGCTTTTCGTTGCGTATTTTATGAGCTGTCGCGGATATCGGCGCATGATATAACTCTACGATAACCCTCGCTTTTAAATCAAAATTGCCTGTGCTTTGCGGCGGGAGCTCACGTGTCTCAAAGAGAAGTCTACGATTGACGACAAGTAAAAAGGAGAAAAAAGATAACACGGCATGATAGAACCGTTAGATTCTCTCTTCGGCTTTGTACTATGCTACCTAAAAGTATTCGCGAGAATACCTTTACAACAGGACATTCCAGCTCGTGACGGTAGAAAGCATCAGAGATTCACATGATAAAGTCGAATTTCGCCTGCTTTTTATTATATGCTTCTAAAAGTTTTGATATTGCTAATATAAGTGTATTTTTTTTTCATAATCTCAAAAATTTCTCTGCTCGTATTAAATAATTTAATCAATATGACATTATATATATATCTATATTATCTTAAAACCTTAATTCGCAAATTAGGACTCCTGACTAAATAAATAACAATACAAATAATAAGTAGGGTAAACAGCCTACTTATTATTTGTATTGTTATACCCGGGAAAAAATTTTCATATATAAACATATATGAACATATATAATTATATATGAAATTTGTCCATACATGTTTTTCTTCTCTTGTGCATAATCTCTATTCGTATATATAAGAAAAATAATAATAAAAAGAATTTAAAATAACCATATATATATGATTATATATGGGCAATTTTTTTTCATTACCTCAAACTTTACTTTTATTTTGCGGAAATTATCCGTTTAATTATTTTTAAATTCTTTTTATTATTATTTATATATATATATATATACGAATAGAGAGATTATATCTACAAGAGAAGGAAAACATGTATGGATAAATTTCATATATAATTATATATGTTCATATATGTTTATATATGAAAATTTTTATAGGGGAAGGCGGAAGGCGGGGCATAATGGGACCACGGGGTATAATGAGATATGGTCGATATCTCTTTACAGAGATGCTGCCATGTAATGAAATGTATGGAAATTATTACTCTTAGATGTCCCTACCCGCGTGCTGTTATCAGTTTCCATATTATTTTTAGCTGAAAGATGCTAGAAATTATTTAATGCGTTCGCTCTGCTC
>NJRP01000053.1:379621-397096 GCA_003063835.1 Aphaenogaster floridana
GGGGTGGGGAAGGGTGTTCGCCTCTTTGATAACTACCAGGCGCTATTATCCGATTCGAGTGCAATTTCATAGTAAAACGGTCGCGGATATTAAATCATAGGCGAGCGCAAATCGATACAGCGACCGCAGTATGCAGTAACATAATTACCATTTATTACCGCAATTTATATGACACGGACATTATTGCCACGAATCGCTGCTCAATTAAAACTGAGGAACGCGACCGTGTGTAAACTCATGCACAGAACCGCGCTGAAATATTATTATTTTACCTTACGATATCAGAGACTTTAATTACTGAGATTTGCCTAAAATGTCCAATTACACATATTTCGTTATCATCGAATTAATTTCTATAATATTATTACTTTCACAATCTATTCATAAATCTGACAAATTAATTCTCAATAATTTATCATCAATTTGTAATTATATTAGAAAACGTATCCTTAATAGATGATAATTTATTCATTCTCGGTTTATTACGTCACAAGTCGGGACTTGCTTTAGCCAAGATTGAAATGCGGTTGTACGCGATAACGGAGCATAATCCTGGATAAAAAAAAGGATAAATGATATCGCGGTGACATGGAAACGCGGTGACACGGGCGTCAAGCAGAAGGATGATTACACGACCATATATCTGAATTAGGAGCGAGCGTCCATAACTCATTACGTTCACAATTCTCTTTCGTCAGACGGTTGCACGCCGCTCGCATAAATCACAATTTGCCCTACTGATGGTCGCAGGTGGACAGGAATAGCGGGATGCAGATCTAAAAAGCTATGATTGCGTGCGACGCGGCACATGGCTGAAACGTGCGACGCGTGTAATCGATCTCGCGGGGCGATCTTTAGCGCCGGTAATTACAACAACGACGCTTTTTTTTCTTTCTGCCTTAATCAATCCAATAATTCTTCCTGACACGAGCGGTCTAAGGGCAAACGGGTTAAATGCTCCAGTTAATCAATTTCCACCAATGACGGCATAAGGACATGTTCTTTATTGCTCTATTTATTCTAAAATAGAGAATCTATATTTCATGCTTTTATTTAAGAGAAACATATGTAAGAGAGGTGGAATAAAAAAATCTCGTACAGGATTAAGAAATTCTTTATCAAATCCAAAGAAGATTTTTCCTTAATAAAAAGTTGATTGCGTCGTTACTTCTCGGAATTTTTAAAAAACATTTTAATTATTCCGCTAGCATCATTAAAGTATTACTAATTTCTGAAGGTGTACTACCCGAGAAAAAATAATTAGATATAATCATATTTGATTATATCTGGGGTATATATATAATTATATATAATTATATATGTTTTTATATGGGGTCATATCTAATTATTGTTTTATATCAACCAATTAATGTTTAATTTATTTACATCATGTGCGATGATATGCTCTCTCATCAACCAAAATAGGCATTATTTCAGTAAAATTTGTACACAACAGTATAATAATTTTACTATTATATTTATTGATTATATATAATATTTTTAATATGTAATATTGTCATAACAGCATTCTATATTTTACTATAAGAATGTAATCAAACGACACGGTAGCGTTGCGACGCCAAATACATGAAAAGGACGACGGGCTGCGTGACCGCGTGATTACGTCACTGCGCAAATGTCATGGCGCTACCAATAACTTATCCACAATTAATATTTTTTTATAAGGATTTTTCTCAAATGAAACTTAAACTAATATATGTGACAGAATATATTTTATCATTAAATAACTCATACGTCTAGCAAATACGTTCATTCGCTACATAACTACTGAGCCTAATAGTAGTTATGTAGTTATGCAGCACATGAACGGCGTATGGATGATTTAATAATAAAATATATTCTATCACATATATTAGTCTAAGTTTCATTTGAATAATCCTTATAAAAAATTTAAATATCCCCTAAAGTTTGATTAATTTATAAATAGTTAATAAAGCAATTAATTGATAAATAAATTTTATATAATATAAGTTATTCTTGTGCAGAAAAGTTAATATTTAACTAGTAAGATATAATTATATTGTATGATTTAATCACAAAACAAATAATTGCTCGTCAAGTGCACTTGTTCTTTCTCTCGTTTGTTTAGATGATTTAAGGAGCAAATCAGATGATTCTTGACTTTGATGTTTCGCATAGAGATTCATAAGATAATCCATTCATCTTGATCCATCTTGCTTGGTGCATATCTGTGTATTTAAATATGGTGATTAAAAAGTACGACAAATAGAGTAATTATCTAAAATATTACAGTTGTAATTTATCCTTGTGCAAGATAGTCAATATTTAACCAGTAAGATATTCCCTCACATTGAATAATATAATAATCCCCTCATTTGAATGCAGCAATGCGCAAATTTTGATGTTAATAACATCTTAATTGGACCAACATCTTAACGTCTCTTCCGAAAGACAGAGCCCACAGTTTTACCTACCGGGAATCCTCTTCCCGGCAGGGAGTGCAGTGTCGGAAAATAATAATATTTATCTGATCTAGTAGACTTGAACCTGGTATTACAGATTACGAGTCTGGCGCTCTACCACTAGACCACACTGCCGCCTCTCATTACAGTTGTAACATTAAAACGACAAGGCCAATAAAAACGAGCAAAATTTTTCTGGATGTTATTTTTAATAAATATATTTTCTTAGTTAATAGATAAAATAACGGAACGAAGAATTAGTTACGATTATAACCGATTTTATAACAATGTGACAATCATATAATTTATTCCGCAATATGCCGACAGTTACGAACATAATTTGTTTATGTAAATATTGAACTATTTTTAATGTTTTAATCATTAATGTATGTTGAACGGCTGAGGAGGACCCAGTAATGTCGAAACGTCGTTTCGTTATTTTATCTATTAACTAAGAAAATATATTTATTAAAAATAACATTCAGAAAAATTTTGCACGTTTATTGGCCTTGTCGTTTTAATGTTATATACATACGAGCTATTTCTATAGATTAACATTACAGTTGTAATTTATCCTTGTGCAAGATAATCAATACTTAACCAGTAAAAGAGATATCCCCTCACATTGAATAATATAAGCAAAATGAATAATTACTCATCAAAATCGTCTGTTTCTGCTCTCGTTTGTTGAAATAATTGAACGGAAAAACCAGGTGGTTCTTGACTTTGATGTTCTGCATAGGGATCTATAACATAATTCGTTGAGCTTAAAGTGCTTGGTGCGTCGTATAACTGTGGGACAAAGTTGAAAAAATCTTCTGCGGCCATTACCGAGTAACTAAACCTCAAAAGGAAAAGTGCTTGGTACATGCCTGCATTTAAATATGATGATTAAAAAGTAAGAGAGATCAAATAATTATTTAAAATATTATAGTTTTAAATTATTTTTGTGCAGGGTAGTCAATATTTAACTAATAAGATATAATTTCATTGTATAATATGAGCAAAACAAATAATTACTCGTCAAGACCGCTTGTTCCTTCTCTCGTTTGTTCAGATAATTGAATTGATAAATCAAATGGTTCTTGACTTTAATTTTCTGCATAGGGATTTGTAACATAATCCATTGATCTTGAAGTGCTTGGCGCATATCTGTATTTAAATAAAATTACGTACATCTTCAATACTTGATAAGAAAATACTCTGAAGATAATATTAAGAAAATTATTTCCCCATACAATTTGTAACTTTCTTATCCATAATGACAACTATACGAATATATTTGACAGATATGTAAACCATAAAATTATTTGATTTTTTCAGTGATAGCTGATCACGAAGTAAGTGCAATGAGAAAAACTTATTCAGCATCGCAGAAAGGCAACATCAATAACCTTGTTTGTGTTGCTTGCACTCCCTAGTATTTTCTATACCTAAAGCGAGATAGATATACACGCAGACATTGAAAAGAAAAAGAAAGAAAAGTACAAATGTGGAAAATGTGAGCAACGCGGACAAACTTATTAAATCTCTACTAATTACATTTCTTACATGTCTTTTTTAAGAGCGGATTAGATTTACAAAGATTATTTTTGTAAAATTATAATGATATTTCGATAATATTGTATAAGACATATAAAATAATAAATTCATGTAAAATTAAAAACAATTAAAAAATTTTGTGACGCTTTAATAAAGTAATTATAAAATGAAGCACTTAATAAATGTTTTGTGTAATATAATATAGATAACACACACACACTTGCATAGGGCAGTTAACGTTTAATTCCCTTTATATTTGTGTAATATAAAAAAGCAAATAAAAAGAAATTACTTGTCAACAGCGCCTGTTTCTTGTCTCATTTGGCTGTAAGATGTTTCTCCCGATTCTGCTCGAGTCCTATCCAATTCCGTATCACTGCCTGATTTTGAATCTCTGCAGCATTTATATACAAAGTTTTTGATAAAGTTTCGATAATAATCCAAATACACAGGCTGTATTAAGTTTGGAAAAGCATATTTCTGATCAAAATTGTAAATAAAAATTATATGTAGGTATGTCATAATCAAATGTTGTATCCGTTCAATTTTCTTTAGCTATTGATTTTTATTATTATATCTATTTTATAACATTTAATATTTTAATAAGTTTTTGAATGTGTACTTACTCACGTTGAGTCTGGGTTGTTAATTTTTCTAAGTGGGCATATCTTAAATGACTATGTAAATTGCTATTATTAATATGAGAATATTTCCACAATAATTACATCGTGCCTCATATTCTCCTAAGTCTGTGAAATGTGTCTGTAGCGACAAAGGTAATTTCTTTCCTTTGTCAATAATTCCATGTTTATATACGTGTGCTCTTAACAATCTTACATCATGTTCATTACATTTTTCGTTACAACGCGTGCACTTTACAAGAGAAGATCCTAATTCAACCGAGAACCACTTCCTCACCCAGCTCCTTTTCTTCGATGTCGTTATGGTTGATAATTTATCAAAATGACACTTTTTAAAATGTTTATTTAAATCTCCCGTAGTAAATTGAAATGAATATATATTTTTACAATAAGTACATCGTGCCTTGTGTCCTCCTATGTCTGTGAAATGTGTCTGTAGCCAGAAAGGTAATTTCTTTCCTTTATCAATTATTCCATGATTATATAAGTGTGCTCTTAATGGTCTTATACCATGTTCATTAAATTTTTCGTTACAACGCGTGCACTTTACGAGAGAAGATCCTGATTCAACCGAGAACCACTTCCTCGCCCATCTCCTTTCCTTCGATGTCGTTATGGTTGATAATTTATCAAAATGACACCTTTTTAAATGTTTATTTAAATCTCCCGTAGTAAATTGATAAGAATATATATTTTTATATATTCTAATAAATACATCGTGCCTTGTGTTCTCCTATGTCTGTGAAATGTGTCTGTAGCCAGAAAGGTATTGATTGTCTTTTGTCAATTATTCCATGTTTATCATATAAATGTATTCTCAATCGTGGTACAACTCTTCCACTAGTAATATTAATTTCTTTTTCACAACGCGTGCACTTTGCGAAAGAAGATCCTAATTTGGTCGAGAACCACTTCCACACCCAGCTTTTTCTCTGTGCCATTATGACCGTTTTGTATTACGAAATGTTAAATACTAAATCTAATACAGAGATCACTACAGCAAGCGTTTGCAAAATTGCTTATAAAGGTCGAAGAGAGAGGTATGGTTTAATTATTAGAATGTACGTAAATATTTTTGTATTATTTGTATTTGCCTAACGACCAAACTGTATAGCTACACCTCTATTATTCCATCATTTATTTTAAACTAAAATACAAACAAAACGCCTACACATGACAGTTTAATATAGCGAAGTCAGTTGTAGATCTATAGTAAAAATTAACATTAGTTTATACTTTAAGGACCAGTTCCACAATCTCCAGTTAACTTAACCGGCCGATTATTCCATATATTGAAGCGCCAACGCGTATACGGGTTATTTCATACACTGCTCACTGCGATGGAATAATATTCCAGTATTTTTGAAAATAATAGAAAGAGGAACAACAGCAGACAGAGAAAGAGATATCCCAAGGCACGCGAACGTGACACCTCTCATATTTCCATTATAAGTAAGGCAAGACTACCTGACAAATATAATGCGCTGCCGGCTGCTTTTACCATGATTAGTGCGCGATGCGATGGAAAGCTGATGCATGCACACGCGTAGGCACGCATATAAGCGCGAGCAAATACAAACGTCGGGATGTATCGAAGTATCTGAACATCATATGCATAGACTTGCGTTAAATTATGTAATACGCGAGGTACCAACGTTTAGCACGTTCATGAGTTTTTTATTGGATTTTTCTCTCGAAAAATGTGAATCGTCTCGTGTGTCCTGATTCGAAAAATGTAAATCGTTTCGTCGGTTCTGCCGGCGCATCGCCTCCTTCGTGTTGTCACGATCTTTTTATTTGTCAGATATTAAAATATGAAACGTAGAGCTGACTGATCAAAGTGTGACGTTGAAGTACAAAGGCTTAATTATTTCAGACATCAAGAATATCGCGACTGCAAATCTGTAAAACTCTGTTCTGTTCCAAAATCAGAATTTAAGAAATTAGAAATCGCTTTTTGTATATCGTTGGAATAGATCGTTGACTTCGGAAACCTATAATTTTCAAATCACACGAAGACAATAATTGAAACATTCAAATACAATTTTTAAATATCTCCTTTTTGCATTTTTTATAAAATAATCTGGATCTGTGAAGTTAGCACGACATTCTACTAATATAAAAAAACAATTAGAGTTCCAGTAGCACTTTTCATAGTTCTACAGTTCCTTATAAAAATAATAAAAATTCCGCATTTTTTATAGCAAAAAACCAAAAATGAAAAAATGTGTTAACTTCGCGAATCTAGCACGACACCGCCCCCTCTAAAGTACAAGAAAACAATAAATATTAACACTTTTGGCAACAATTCCCGTTAGTTCTATTTGAGTTCCATCATTGTGTGTAATTTGAAAACAAAGTTCCAACAATTACCAATTTTTCATACACTTTAAATATTACACCTAGCACGACACTTGCAGACAAAGTACCGTGCTGATTATTTCCCGCGGTTCTAGCGACAGTTCTCGTTAGTTCTAGGAAAGTTCTATGTTCTACAATCATTTTTAAGCAGAATTCCGGCGGCTACACATTTTTAAATAATTTTTTAATTTTTGGAGCCGGCACGACATCGGGAGTAAAAGTGCCGTGCTGGCTATTTATCACAGTTTTAGCGACAGTTTTCATTAGTTCTAGCAGAGTTCTATGCTTTCCAATTATTTTTAAGTAGAGTTCCGGCGGCCACATTTTTAAATAATTTTTTTATTTTTGGAGCCAGCACGACACCTGGAGTAAAAAATAAAAAAATTATTTAAAAATATGTGGCCGCCGGAATTCTACTTGAAAATAATTTGAGAGCATAGAACTCTGCTAGAACTAATGAAAACTGTCGCTAGAACTGCAAGTACCTTAGATGGGGGCGGTGTCGTGCTAGATTCGCGAAGTTAGCATATTTTTTCATTATTGATTTTTTGCTATAAAAAATGCGAAACTTTTTTTTATTTATAATTTTTATAAGGAACTGTAAAACTATGAAAAGTGCTACTGGAACTCTAATTGTTTTTTTTATGTTAGTAGAATGTCGTGCTAACTTCACAGATCCGAATAATTTACTATATAATATTTAATCTTATAATAATCTATTAATAAATAATATAAATATTCGTAAGATATCAACGTAAGATAATGAAATATTAAATAATTACTCGGAGAAAATTTTATATTAAAAATTACTATGTATGGAGTAGCCGTGGACCATTGCTAGAATTATAAAAATTTTTACTATGTTGTCACAAATGAGTTTAATAATTATTAATATAATAACATAGTAAAAATTTTTATAATTCGAGCAATGGTCCACGGCTACTGCCATACATAGTAATTTTTAATATAAAATTTTCTCCGTGTATTAAAATAAAATGTAAGTTAATAAGAGGATGCTTTACTTATTTCTAAATTTAATTGTTGGCAATAAATTTTCATAATCTTTCACTGTTTTATGATATATATTCGTTGTTATAATATTATGTCTTTTAAGAAAATAAGACAGGATTTCAGATCTACCACGCAAAGATTAAGGATACGCGCCTTACGAACAACTCTAGGCAAAGTTTCGCATAACTCTCCGTGCATGGATCTGCGTCGCTCGTATAATGCGAGTCATATTATACGGTTTGTCGCAACGAGACACGCCAGAGATACGTATAAGTGACGGCCCTTCTGCGTGTACTTCTATCCTGTATGCTCATTACTGAGTCTCGCATTAAGCCGAGCGTATTTAGCGCTCGTTGACGGTCCATGCACCAAAGGAAATCCTTCTCCTCGTCTTTTTTTCTTATTGCGAATCGTGAAGGCGCCCATTCATTACGTGCCTTATTATAATTGACGAGTCAAGCGGTGAGCCAAGATAGCTGTATCGCTCCAGATCTCGTCTAGGGATGATATTAAGTTTATGTGTATCCGAAAATTTCAATTCAATTCAATATTTGAATATCGTTTCAGTCATGGTCGAGTAATCGTTAAAGATTAAAGATAGATTTGCTTTCAATACTTAATAGAAAAAAATGTGAAGTGATACAAATTTTACTTTATTGAGATTCGATATCGTACTAAGCAAATCTATTACGGAAAAA
Source organism: Aphaenogaster floridana (assembly GCA_003063835.1). NCBI lineage: Eukaryota > Metazoa > Arthropoda > Insecta > Hymenoptera > Formicidae > Aphaenogaster > Aphaenogaster floridana. The sequence goes on from NJRP01000053.1 coordinate 388,319, forward strand.
AATAGGTTGATATAGCCAAGTTATAGCTTTCTAACGCAAGTAACATTTAACTAAGCAGATTTGATAGTGTAGCAAAGAAAATACGTTCTGAAAACAGTTTGAGCATATTTTTTTGCTGCACGTACTATCAAATCTGCTTAATTATAAATGTTAAATTTGCCTTAGCAAGTTATAACTTGGCTGTATCAACCAATTAATTTTTTCCCGTCTGTATCATCCAATTAATTTGATTTCTCGTCTTATGAAGATTCACACGACACTCGGTATATATTCTTAACTCATTTGCGAAAGGTTTGATCTCATTTCCAGCTACATCCCGCGTGATCCACGGCGAATTAGGCGAATTTTGCATTCTCGTATGCGACGTGCGTTCACCAAAGGGAAGCGTTTAATTGCGTTTAATATTTCTGCTCGGTGGGCGGAACCGATGATTATCCCATAATATTACGCGAAATATTCAGTTTCGATTACATCGGACCGCAAACGTTACAATGCTAGAAATAATTAAACGCATAATACTTGCGAACGGTATATAATGTACGCCACGCATAATGTACATCTCGCCGATATTTTTGTAGACATTAATCCGTGCACGATCTCAGCGAAACCATGAAGTTTTAATCACGTTATTAATGGGCGTTACGATTATCGGACGTTTTTTAATTAATTTCAGGCGGTCAACATATGTAACTTTGTAAACAATGCATTGGTCTTTGCTACCAACGAGATTTTTAAAAATTACACATTTTAATGTATATTTTATAAAAGGAAAAAAATTCCGTTTTATATTCTTATGCAGCGAAATACATATATATCAATAATAAATTAATGAAACTACTATCAAATCTATAATCATTAATATTTTCACATTATTTTTATTACGTTTAATTTATGAAACTTACGATGACTCGCCATACGTTTCGATTAAGCTTGGCTTCAGTTCGGCGTATAAGTAATCTAAGAACCTAAACAGATAATATATCCGACGACGCATTCAAGCGAAAGCGCATGTTCGATCGAATTCGATCCCCTAATTCATTAGCATAGAATTTCAAGCGAGACAGTGCGCTTTGTCCGATGGGCATTATAATAATTTAGCGCCGCGTTGTGTTACCAGGAATACGACTGGGTTCGCCCGCTCTGCACAATTGGCTTCCACCTGATACGAAATGGACGCAACTCGTACTCGATGGGAGTCCATTCGTACTATGCCAAATGCGGTGCAGATAGTAATTGGTTTCCTCTATCGCGGATCCATGGTGAAAAGCAGTTATCTTTACGGCAGTTATCTGCCGAACGTGTCTACGCAAACCTCAAAACAAAACAAATATCGTTTATAGAACACGTTACTCTATTGATCAATTTCATATTAAGTATACGCAAAAAATTGAGATTACATTAATGCTAAAAATTTTTTTATCGTAGCTTTTCAAAGTTATTAAAGTTACTACTAGCTAAAGCTATCTACTAGCTTTTTTTCTTTTTTAAATTTTGGTATCAACTCATTTTATTATATACGAGAGGAGCACTCTCTTTTTTTACACAACACTGTGTAGATACATTTACAGATTAGATACGTTCACATATATGGATATGTACGATAATATCATGATTCTTGATTTCATTGCTCCGAAATGAGAAATCCATGTAGCTTAATACATTTGTGCAATGGCGAGTTTGTTAATTGCATCGGGAAAGTTGTTTCATTAGGAAAATGGCTAAGCCAGCGTGGATGACGATATCGGTTCTACCAAAAGATCTTATTAGAAACTCAGCCAGATGTACATCGGACTGCAATTAAGTAATAACACTGTTATTACGATCGTTACCTTTCTCTTATCGCTCTTTCTAATTTTCTGTTATATTTAGCTTGACATAAAAGCAAAATTGAAGATCCTACGTTATTCTTAACTTATTTTTAAATATTTTTAAAGTTATTTTTCCCTAAACCGTAAAAAATAATAATTTAAAAATTACTTAAACATTTAATTTTCTTATATATATAAATTCCAGAACTTGTTGCAAGAACACGAAATAAAGTCCACGAATATGTAATCGAGAAAAAAATAAGCGACTTTTTTCGGATCATATCATACTACGATTTTGTCTCGCAAATAGCAAAGCTCTTCGAAAATAACTGATCAATGTGATATATGCAGCATGAAGCTACATACTCATTTCCACGTATAAAGTCTCGGGAAATTCGATGGAGTGGTGTTTGATCGCATTTCTGGCTAGCAAAATACACCAGTCATACGTCATCACACGACAAGATCGTCCTGTCGTCATATCGGCTCATACACCCGATTCTTCGTAATCGACACGGAATCGCTGGCCTTCGACACGTATAAGGCCTCTTCTCTCCATACAGCGTGTGCTACGTTTCCAGATCGGCGCTGCCTGCCATTGCCTTCGTGTCCTTCGGATGGTTTCGTATCCGGTTACACACCCGGTATGTGTTAAATGAGAACTGACAAAAACACGTGTAACTTTCAATCGACCGAGCAGTCGCTCAAAAGATTGCCGACGGGGTTCCTTAATTGGGTTAAATAAATTCGGCCGGACGACGTGTGGGCGATGTGCGCGTACATGTGCGCGTGTGTGCGCACAGTGCGCTTTAGTGTCTTCGTCTCGATACCACCAACATGTGTTGCAAACGTAAGGATGCGTTCTCGTGTGAATGCGATAAGACGCACCGACTCTCGTAGCAAAGGGTTGAAATTGAACGCGAGGGCGCCGTCCAGGAATTCAATAAATTTACCCTCGTGATATGTGCACGCACTGCGAGTTTCAATTGTCGTTTGCAGAAAACAATTTATACATTTGATTAGCGCGATTAGTACTTTGAATAGCTATGTGTAAAAACAAGTTTTCTCTTTCAAAATGAGAAATGAAAATTGCTTTATAAAATTGCAAAAATGATATTACTTTATGTTTATTATATTAACGCATACCCAGGAAGAACATAAAGTCATAATGACGTCAAAATGACGTCAAAATGATCTAAAATGATGTCAAAGGCATCATTTTAGCATCATATTAACCTCATTTTGTCATCATGACTTTCTATTCTACTTGGGTAAGAGCTTACGATGTTATGTGTACGACTTGCTTAATATTAATGAATAATACATCTAATTGTAGCGCTATACCGAAATAAAAGCGGAAGTATGCAAACAATATTCTAGATTCAAAAATCTTCTGTCTGCTCGATCAAAGTTTCCGCTTGAAATAAAGATCTCCTTTTCTTCAAGGAAGGAAAAGATTATGTTTCCTAAACAATTCGATTGTAAATAATATTATTTTAAGGACATTTAAAAATATATTTCTATTTGGTAATATGAAGATAGAAACGAGAGACACGATTTCACAATTAAATCAAACAATCCAGTTTTTATAAATAATAGGAAATTGATTTTCGTTTGCCTTAAAAATTGCGTTAACCAGTGTAAATATAGAACGGATGAATATTCGTCGATATTATTCAAACGTTCCATTTGTCACGTTTTTTAAATGTTCAGTGGACCGTGATGATGACACGAACCACTAGCGGAACCGTCGATATAATGTACCAAATAAACCATGTAAATTTTTTGCATTGCGAAATCAGTCGCTATGTTGAAAATGTCCGTAGAAGAAAAGAAGAGGAAGGCTAAAAAGATTAAAACGACGAGCGAGAAGAACTGACAGCGTGGTGTTGTTGGGGAAGGAGGAGACGTCGAGATTGGAGGACGAGAATAAAGTGCTGAAACGCGACAGCGCGGAATATGAGAGTCGGAGTCTCGCAGCGAGGCGCAACAACCTTTAATAGAGATCCGTTCCTTACTTTGAACTGTAACTTCGACACCGACGAAGACAATTCGAGATCAGACGACGGCCTCGAAGACGCACTGAGCCCCGGGAACGTAGAAATAATGGGAATTGTAGAAAAGCGTGAGGCAAAAAAAGCCCATGAAAAATTTGAAACAACAAACTCGATGAGATAATAGGGAGAAACCTCTTGTATATATATGACTCACGAGCTTTGCATAGCTGTAATCACGTTCGAAACGAAAGCTTACGGATTTCAGAGTGCTCAGAATTGCAGAAACTGAAGCCTTTCGTATACCATAATATTTCTTCGATATAAATAACTCATCCCAATCGACACAGTAATATAATTAATATGTAACATCTATAATTTCTAAATCACGCTTTATATAACGTGAAGATAATTTTTACGTTCTCGTTAAATAAAAATTTCGCCCTCATTCAAAAGTACAATTAATGGTATATATACATGTTAAATATATAACTTCATAATTCATAAATGTTACATATATGTTACATTCATCAGTTTATGTAAAAGAAGACAGTAAAATTACACAACTGTAACATAACTGTTATGACGTATTCGTTATGTAATTTGTTATTTTCTAGTTACATAGCAGCTACTGAATGTGTCGACTGGGATATATTTAAAATTTCGTTATTATTATATTTATTGCAATAATACTAGGTATAATGATATACTAAAGAGAGAGAGATCCTCTATTTCAATATTGCTCTTATAAATATAACTACGCCGAAAGCTTAAGTATCTTTCAAAGTGAGGAGAATTAATTCAAAGAATTGAAACTACCATAAAGTTATAGCCATGAATTTTAAGACATAGAGGATATTAAAGGAACCTACAATGACGTGCGTTTTGCGTGAAGAAGTAAAAGAAGTAGAATGAGCAAGCATCGACCAGCAGCAGTCGGAGATGTAATTCAACGTGCTGTTCTTCGTAGTGTTTGCGCACTGCGTGGGAGATTCAAAGGTCGTCGTCCCTCGAATCGATCCGGAAACTTTCCGAAATTTGCGACAGTGATGCATCTCGTGCGATTATACTGTTTTCATTCACCTCGTGCATACGTCCGTCACGAACTGCAGTTATAGTAATTATGTAATACCGCAAGAAAACGAAAAGACAGTAATACAGTATGTAAAACAAATGGAAACACGTGAATTTAGTAAACTAATCAACACTACCAATATGTCTGCTAATAATAAAACTACATATGTTACACGGAAGGATTGTGAAACGTACAAATTGAGTTGACCAATTAGTACCATTAATAAGTTGCATTAATTTATTACGAGCAGAGTATATGCTTTACTGAGATTGTAATATCAACAAGTTACCCATTTTCATTATTTCTGTCAGCCAATTATCGCGTTAATTAAATGCAACAGTGAGCAAATGAAGCACATTTGTATATATTCACTTCTTTTATGATATATCTATCTGTGCAGGATATATATGAATAATGTAAAATCCATATGATCCACGATATATATTTTTTATTATAAATATTTTATAATAATATATATAATAAAAATTTTAAACCGAGGAAACACAAGACACGATGATAGCGAATTTATTGGAGAAATCCGATTACCTCTATATCTATAACAGAATTTACATTTAACGTAAAAACGTTTTTTTTCTTGTTATATTCTGTGGTTTAAACTTTCTGTCATTTATAATGGACATTTGTGATTCTGAAAAAAAAAATAGCTCCGAGGCATTCAAAGAGTTCTCATTCGTTCATAACAGCCCTGAGGCAGTTTGCGCAATGATAAATTTATTTTAATTGAAATAATTCGCGATAAGAACCTGCAAATACAGAAAACGCGTATTTTATGTCAAGCCAAAAGTTCGTTTTAATATCATTGTCACGAATTCTAGAACTATCGAAGAAGAGCGCTCAAGACTGCTCTCCAGATCCGCCTGTAATCTTGATTCGCACGGAAACAGCAAAGGAGGCCGTTCAACCGCATGGACTAATGAGAGTTTGGAGATCAGAGTTAAGTCTGATTGCTTCGGGATTCGAAGTCCATCATCGTCATGCGGCCTCCAAAGGGATTCGAAGGGAGGGAGAGAAGGGTAGATTTGGTAGGCCAAGAGGATATCCGATGCAGCATCCACGGTAAGCCTCGCCGTCGTCCGAGCGGACAATGGGCTTCGTAAAATCGTGTGAATTAGTAAAGGACCTCTCTAGGCGAGGGAATAATCGGGAAGTGACTAGATAAGATCTCTGGCCGGCCCTTCTCGCGGAAAAGCAGGATCATAAAATGCGGCGTGGCATACGCGCGCGCGCGCGTGCGTGGTGCGCCGGTCGTATTGTAAATTGATAGCGATAAAATCTACTCATCTCTCTTTCTCTATCTGCAGAGAAGGACGAAGGAGAGTCGGTAATGGTCGGTAACGTTTGGTCACGGAGACAGCGAAATGGCGAGATTATTTCAAGGCGTATCTCTCAGAGGTCTCATGCGATTTCACTGAATCTCCATCGTGCATTCGCGTGCCGCGACGTCTCCGTGTTCTTTCCGTTTTTCAAGACACCGCAATCGATAATATAACAGGGGTGGATGTCGCATTTTCAAAATCGTGAATAACGTTTCCAGAGATCCCCCCAGCAGTCATCTCTCTCGCTCCATGCACCTCCTACAACTTTAAAATATATTAACAATTTAAATAAAATTCTAAATAAAACTGTACTACAATATACACTAAACTATACTAGGTCTTTCGACAAGTTAGGGACTGAAAATTCAAGTTTCGTTTAGTTTAGACGAAAATCCGTCTCTGCACGGCGAAGGCGTGCGCGATCTCGTGCGGTATCTCGAGAAGGTGAAAGAAGGAAAAGAAGAGAGCTGGTTCGGAGCCGCAGACAGCTCCTTTGCGATATCTATCTGTGCAAATATTAGGTGGATCCGCGGAAGCGAAAGAGAGGCGGTCTCGATGTTTTCATTTAATATCCGCTGAAGGTCCGTTTGGCCCGCGCCAACTGCCAACCGGCATTCAGCGGAAAGATTGCGAGAGTCATTTCCCGTGACTAGCGTGGAGATGTTGCCTTTGAGATAGCCCATTCCGCAGCAATACGAAGTCTGGATGCCGCGCGCGCTGGGAGAAGCACGCTCTACTTGCTCCCGATAGTTCTCAAACCGACGCGATAGCGCGCGTGTTAGATATAATTTAGAGATACCTTTAGATTGAAATGAAATGACGTGTGCCGTTGTCCCGAAAATTCTATAAATTGATTCCATAATATGTTCAGACATTAAATAGTAATTTCCATTAATGCGAGCAAAATATGGTTCATTATTAATTATCAGTAATATTTATTTAATTAATTTATAACTAATAATTCTGACGTATTTTTAAAACCATCTCTCTATACATAAATTGTTTTAAATCTTTCCTATAAAAGAAGAGAATCTAAAGACATAATTTAAATTTCAGGTGTGAGTTTCATCTGTAGCCGCAGATTTTAGCGGATAAATTACTTAAATGAGTCTGAGCATTAGTAGATTTATTAATGATTTGATTTAATGCCGAGACACTCTTGCCGGGATACGACGTCAGTTAGAGTGATAAATCTGTAACAACGCGAGTGTAATGTCCCATGTGCGTCCATTGGCACATTGCCAAGAATCACAACTGTGCGGCGAATGATTATAGTAACATTAAGCGCTATTTCTACACGCTGAAGGCTTAATCAAGCAATCATTATTCAGAAGAATCATGTGTGTAATACGCATAATTTCACGCTCATTTCGCTGTGACAAGATATATCATGACAAAGTTATAACAATTGACAGTTTCCAAATCAATATTCGGTAAGAAATCCAAAATAATTTGTAATCCACAAAAAGAATGCGATAGCAGAAATTAGATTAGAATTCGATAAAGACGACGTATCGCGATCGGAAACGAGCGTATATCATATCCAGCATGGTTGATTAATGCAGCGCTCGGATATGCAGCGACAATACGGGGTGGCCGCTATATTCCGGGACGGAATTCCACCTGCCCTAGAGTTTAATGTCACCGTACTGGTATTTCCTTCGTGCGAGCAATACGAATCGTCGCTCGCGCGCGGAGACAGCGGTAGATTACCGTCGACGGCGCGGCAATTCTTGCGGTGTGACACAGTGTAATATTTCAACGCCGTCTTGACGATATTTTTCAGCGGTGCCGCGGTAGCTAGGTGGATAGGTAGGTATACACCGCGAAAGTGGGAAATGTCAGCGAATGATTGCAACCCCGTGGTGCCGCCGGAACGGAATCGCCGAAGGACGCCGATACGAGAGCCTTCGCCATCCTTTAGGAAACTAGACAAGTTTATCGAGGCGATAATAATAATATTGCAGTCACTTCGGTTTTTGCTGATGTTCAAGTCCGAAATTACGTTTCAAACTTTTAATTACACTTTTTAGAATGCAGATTTTATACACTATTATAAAAATATAATGTCGCGACTCTATGTTATATAATTTGAATCAGACCAGGAATATAGGATGAAATGGAAATGATGCATTACGTAGGATTTTTCATTATTTCGCTCGACAGGGTCGCTTATCGTCAAACTTTTTCTGCCGCTTTTTAACTAGACGTGTAATTTAATCGCTCTGTCTCTCTCTTCAGACCACCTTTACGACCGAAGTTAATAGTCGGCAAAAGAGGGAGAGCGTTTCGACCGTGACGTATTAACACGAAGGAGGTCACGATTCAATATTTCGCGGTCCAGATATCCTCGGAAACGCAAATGGCATCGACACAGCGAATAAATGGAGAATTCCAGCACCAAAAAAAATCATATTCATGATTTTAGAACAAATCCCTCTAAAGCTTTCTGGTAATCGAATATTCTAAAAAATTCAGAATATTCCCCTTTAAAAGTCTCTTGTTAAGAATAGTTTCTGAAATAAAGAAAATATTCTAAAATACTACTTCGGTGATTGGTTAAC
>NJRP01000053.1:397406-408349 GCA_003063835.1 Aphaenogaster floridana
AGACGAAAAAATAAATTCAATGCGGAGATTGACAGTTCTCAAGTAAGATTTGATTAGAGAACTTGTCCCAGAAGTTGGTTAGGTTGGCCTTCGGGCAGACTTCGAATTCACATTAAACGTATATTCTAATGAATTAGAATATTTCATTCTACTACCTATTAGAGGGAAAATTCTTTCACCTTTATGATATACCATTTAGTGGGAGATATTCTGTAGTTTATCGGATTATTCTATAATGTAGAATATGATTTTTTCGGTGAGGAGCATGAAGGCGGACACGGTCGCGTGTACGATCCTGATTGCGGCGACGAGTGCACGGCGAAGGGAAATTGCGAAGCTTCTTTCAGCTTCTGCTGCGAGAAAAAAGGATTGCGACCCTCGGCGATGACGAGGACGACGAAGTCATCAGAGCTGATAAATAAAACGTTAGAGCTACACATCATGCCACTGTCTGTCGTCGCGTAGCGATATTCTTATTACGCTCGTACACAAACACACACGCATCCTACAACCCTTCGCTTCGTCCTTCTCTTTCGCTAATCGAGGGTGCGTTCAAAAGTGCTTGGGCTGGCTACAGCGCGCACACGTGAGATCGCCACCCTCCGCCTGTCTCTCTGTCCCTCTATCTCTTTCCATTCCGTTGCTGCCACTTCAAGCTGGTGAAACACGCGTACTTCAGCCAAACAAAGGCAACCTTCGTCGTCACCCCTTTACAGCATCACTCTTAACTAGTAGCTTAGTATGTACAGGCCCAGCTGTAATATTACGATTTAACGTATGCGTATATTCTGTAGGTACATATGCGAGTTAGCCTGCAAGACGCGTAGCTGCCTTTACCATGGAATGTAGTTTGAGTAATTATTGTTCGCATATCGCTACGAATTAATTATTTCCTAGGATATAGAACTTCGCAGCGATGTTATGCGAACTACGTTCAATATGCAATGTATAAATAATATAGTTGAGCCGTCGCATACATTCTTTCTATAGTCTAGAAATATTTTTTAGAAACTTACAGATCTCGCTTTCTAAGATTAGATGACGTCAAGAAAATATTTGTTTTTTCTTCGCATATAAATGATATAAATCTCCGGGATCTAGAGTATACGGTTAAAATTACCATGCACTCGCGAGAGGCAGCAATTTGTAGACTAGTTGAAAAAGTCGACGATGCAATTCCGTCCGCAGACGCCGAGCCTGCATTCGTCGAGAGTCGTTCGCTCTCATCGTGCGCAGCATCGCGATCCACCCTTTTAGATCTCGCCAGCGAAAACAACGAATAATGTTTTCGTCTCGTCGAGGAATTGTATTGGACGTAGCGATGCCTCGTCGCATCCATTTCGCGCAGAATAATGTGACGAAAATCGTAGGAGACGGTCGTCCCGGCATTGCTTATCCACCCTTTACCGCGGCATTTTCTTCTTCGCGTCATTATATCGCGCAAAAAAACAAAGGACTTATGATTTTCCTCGAAGCTCGACCTATTAAATCGTTGCGTAATCATCCTTATTGAAGAGATTCGCGTATTTGCCAATGCCGAAGCGTATTTCGTCAATTTGTTGCGGAAATATTTGAAAAAAAAAGAAACTTTGCGAATATTACGATTTCTAAATATAAAGAAAGTAATTATTTAATTTTAATAAGTGGAGTACCGGTTTTAATACTTCTGTGAAATTTAAAGAGTTATTTCATTTTGCAACGTAAAATGTAGCTTTTACGTGAAAATGTTATAACTTCAGAATGGCATAAAAAGTTTCGAGCGCTGTTTGCCTTGTATAAATTGTTAAAGCAGAAAAATGGGAAAATTCCGCAACGTTTTCAGTCGCTGACTTTTTTTTAGAATAGACTTTATTTCGTAATTCCAAATTTCCTTTCCAAACTTCCAGTCGTCGATTACGACGCACGACTGAATTCATTTGACTGTTTAGATCAAAGCGCAACGTTTACCAGTGCCAGTCAGGATTATATTCGTTCGTCGATCGTACGTGCGTGTAAATTCATTTCCGCAAAATTCCCGGTAGGGGCACAAAACGCGAGGAACGGAAAACGCGCCGATAAGTCAATCTCTTGGGGCGGAGAATGAGAACGGAAGGAATTGATGCGTGTGTGCGCGCAGACTCGCACGAACTCGGCGGCTCGAATTCACGATCAAAGAGCGCGTGTTTTCCGCTTCTCTTTGTCATTAGAAACCTGACTTAGCGCAGATCTTAGTTTGCAGTTGAGCGTCTTGGCGCCGCGCGTATTTTGTTGAATACGACGCCTGGCGATGCTAGAATTTAAGAAAGGTAGCGGCGACGTTAATGCGTCCGTGAGAACGTCGCCGAAGCGCGAAGTTTCTTGAACCGCAGCAACAAAGCGCGCAAAAAAACCAGGCAGCGATCGAAGACCAGCTTGCAAAATTCTCATTCCGTTCACGATAACGATATTTCTGAAAATCTGGCGTTTGAAGGTTTTAATATCTCTTATAATATACTTTTTAAAACTATATGTATCTATACATAATTTAATTTAATCTACAGTGTTTCACGGTTAAATATCCTAACTTAAAATATGAACTTAGGACCTTAAAACAAGAAAAAATTTCCCTCTGGAGGTATGCCCGTAAACGCTTTGTTTAAGAGATATTGACATCTAAACACATTTTCATTATAAAATTTAATAAAATTATTATCAGGTTATAACAAATAATTTAATAGTGTGTTTCAACTACTTTATTATTAGAAAATATGAAAATTTTTACATAATTATAAATTTTGTTTTCAAAGTGACGGCCTTGAACATTGAGACAGGCTTGGCATCTTTCTTTCACGGTAGCAATGGCAGAGCGACATTGAATATCTGTAATTGTTTCACATGCTTGAATAATTCTTCTTTATAAAGAATTAATGTCATTAACCGACCTTTCATAGACTTTTTGTTTAATAGCACCTCAAGCAAAAAATGGCTAAATATTCATTATCCCGATCGATGAATTGGTCGTGCAGGACTTGTGGCTTGATCTGCGCGCTCTTCAGATTTGACGCCATTGAATTTTTTTGCTTGGGATGCTATTAAACAAAAAGTCTACGAAAGGCCGATTAATGACATTAATTCTTTACAAAGAAGAATTATTCAAGCATGTGAAACAATTACAGATATTTAGTGCCGCTCTGCCACTGCTGCCGTGAAAGAAAGATACCAAGCCTGTCTCAATATTCAAGGCCGTCACTTTGAACAAAATCTATAATTATGTAAAAATTTTCATATTTTCTAATAATAAAGTAGTTGAAGCACACTATTAAATTATTTATTGTAACCTGATAACAATTTCATAAAATTTTATAATGAAAATGTTTAGATGTCAATATCTCTTAACCCTTTGCGGCACGGTGGCATTGTACAATACCACTTTTTAATATTCGCTTTTTTATTATACCTTTTTTACATACTTTCTAATATATTATGACAATTGTAAATAAAAAAAATAAAATTGAAAGGAAAAATGTATGCTTCAAAGGGTTAAACAAAGCGTTTACGGTCATCCCTTCAGAAGAAAATTTTTTCTTGTTTTGAGGTCCCAAGTTCATATTTTAAGTTAGGATATTTAACCCTGAAACACCCTGTATATACATATAATTTAAAGAAATTGATAAAAAATTTCAAGATTTACGAGAGATTTATGAAATCTTTAGCTTTCATATAAAATATAGAATGGATGGAACTAGCAATGTTTATATCTACAATATTTTTATTGTAATTTATTTAGCTTAATTAATTATCATGAATTAATCTTCATATTTTATTTTAATATTTTAAGGCCTTTTCACGTAAATGCATCTATTTGTGTTTGGAGATTAATCCAAGCTTAAACTGCGTTCTGCCCTTTCGGCAGATGAGTGGTCTCTCTTTAATGGAGGTGGTGCGTTTAGCTTATTCGTGTTAACGCTTTCTCTCCCGAATCACTCTGGTGTTAGGAATTGTTCGAAGCCGACGGCGGTGACTAGTGCTGTTGCTGCTGCCCTGTGAACTGCGCTCGAGCGTTGTGTTTGTGAAATTATCCGAGTAGTAATTACGGCGCGACAAGTAGTGTATGCCGGCGCGGCGCGTGATGACTGGTTCGCCGATTATTTGTGACAAATGATTATTCGCCACTCTCGGGCGCGTCACGAACGATCGTTCGCGGCGTCGCTCGCAGCAGTGATATTGTTGCAAAGGCGAGCAATGATTTGCTTGGATGCACGCGATGATTACACGCTGTTGCATCGCACGCGCGTGATCGCGGAAGTGTCGAATAAACACGGAATCTTACAACGCGATCCTTGTATTACATGTGATCATGCATATTATATGATAATGCATAGTATACGAAATTTATTACTTGTATAAGTAAAACTTAAGCGTCCCCTGGCGAAAATAATATGTTTATTGAAAGTTTATAAAAAGTTTGCTTAAGTGTTGAGTAGATGTTTCATTTGAGCTTTAAAACATTTATTAAATTGTTTATGAGATGGAAATTTAAACATGGAATTGTTTATGAGATGTTCACGGCTATGTTTCTTATGAAATGTTTCAGTGGCGTTTAATGACATAGTCTCAAACGTTTCCATTATAATTTTGTAAGTATTTATAAAATGTTATATCAGCAGGTATTTGCAACGCGCGTTTCTAAACAGTGTAACCATCTATAAAACTCTTCATAAATAGTATAATCATTGATAAAACTTTTCATAAACAAATATAAACACAATCTCTCACTAACAATTTTCGCCAGGGGTCCTAGATAATCAAAGAGGCGACATTGAAGGATATAGTCTGATTGGCTGCCTAAATTACATGATCACAGGGCCATTTTGTTTCCTTACTACATCTAATGAAGTAAAGAAGGCAAATAATCTAATTTAACTTTTCTTTATAAGCTATATTAAATTTTATCCTTTCTTTTGAGGATGTTTTTTTCTTATGCAGAATAAGTGTTATGTATATAGCTGTGTAAAAAGAAGCACCGAAAACTCAAAAAAGATAAAAATTATTCATGTTCTTATAGTACCCTTACTGAAAACAAAATGCCGGTTTTCGATATACATATATTGACATATCGACTTCAATGTCGCCTCTCTGATTATTTAAGACTCTAACTGAATATTGACATATCGACTTCAATGTCGCCTCTCTGATTATTCAAGACTAACTGAATATTTCTGGTTGCTACAACTGATGTGAGTTGTTTTTTCCGTGTAATAAAACCTATAGTAGTAAAATCTTATTACTTGTGAGTAAAACCTAGTTTTACTCATACATTTCGTTATTAAAACGCCTTTAAAACGAATGTATCGTATTTCTTCGTCGCGTATCACAAAATTTTGGAGATTATCCAAACTCTAGCTAAAAAGTGAAGATCTGGCCGCTAGAAGATTTTCAAAGCGACTTTATCCGAAATGACGAGCTTTCTTCGTCTTTATTTCGCACGGACGAGCGAATTACCGAACAGCGTTGGCCAAATTGCATTTACGATAACGCGTGTTTAATTCGCGACGGCATTAAGCGCGAGGCGGACAGTTATATTTGTTGCATCCAACAACATCACCGGCCGGTCGGCCGGACAGTCGCATTTCATGTGGACTAAGCTGCATTTTGACGTCGCTTACGCTATCACGCGACAATACCGGGGACAACTGTAGAATTTCCCATAACAAAACTCGTTCGCGCGCGAGCCCGGCATTCACCGGGCGGACGCCAGAGAGAACGGAATGGAATAGGAAGTCTCTTTTCCAGTACCGGTCCGGGTTACAAGATCGTGCGGAAAGCATAAAGATAAGGCAGGATACGGTATACGATCGATGTGTAAGCCTGGTATGCGGCGGCGATGCAACATAGTATCTCCGGGTATCGCCCGGGAGAGAGAGCACGAACAAGCAAGAACGTCTCAATGGAAGCGGGACACGCGTGATTAGGGCGCACTTAAAATTTATGGATTTGTGTCGCACGAATCTCACGAGCGCGATAAACGCGGCCGCGTCGCGTCGGTCTGCGACGCAGGAAAATAATGCCTCGAAACTCGTTCTCGGGGAGAATACAGCACAGATTTAATGATCACCTTTAAGATCTAGTCACACGACACGTCTCGATTATGCCCTATAAATATTTTACGGACATTACACTTTATGCTAGAAAATTTCAAGATTCGTGATAAAATCAAATTTAGGTCGATCTCTACCCAAGGAGAACAGAAAAGTGAAAATAATGTCAATTTGACATCATATTGACTAAATTATGTCATTTTTTTTGGTCATGATTGAAATCTCGATCTCAGATGACTTAAAAATGACTTTATACTGACTCCTTTTTTATTATGTCTTTTTGATTTTTAGATCGAGATTTCAATCATGATCAAAAAATGACATAAAATTGGTCAATATAATGTCAAATTGACATTATTTTGATTTTTCTGTTCTCCTTGGGTAGTTTATTTCCATACAGAAAAAAAGAATATTCTTGATTTAAAAATATCTTTAGTTTCAACATGGAAATCTTGAAATGAGATTATATTGCGTTAAACGGAGAAAACTTGTTTAAATAAAGCCATTTTATATAGTTCAACCAAGAAAAATATATTTTTATTATTTAAGAAAAATTTTCTTGAATGGAAAGGCAAAACTGTTGAATAGAAAATAACATATCTTCAAATCTAAGATTATAATTTTTTTTTTATTTTATTATTAAGATAATTATATTGTATTCTTTAGGTAACAATTATAATATTGAAGTAAGACTGTAATATAATGTTGAAATTTAAGATTATTAAATTCTTATAAGAAGATTATAGATTGTTGCGTATATACGAAACAATGAACGCGTTAATTTGAGTATATAAGTTTTGATTTGACTCTTCCTTTTTTTCTGTGCAGTTTTATTTATTCGCAGTTTTGGACGTTTAATAGAACGTCAATATCCTCACGAATAATATAAGATAGAATTTCGTGGAAGCAGACCGAGTGTTTCATGTTGAGTTTCATCAATCGTTTCCGATAAGCCCGTGGTCGGCTGTTTAATGTAATTCGATTCGCGCTTATGCACGCCAATGCAGAAGCGCGTATTGCGCGGATATTGTGCGATTCTAGTGTTTCCAATCTCGTATATGCTTTTCCCTTTAGTTTTTCATCCCACCCTTCCTCGTATTTTCGTAATATGGACCTTCCTTTTTTTTTGCGGCCGGTGGCAAGGAAAAACGGTAGGATGTTTCGTGGGCCGTAAACACGGGAAAATTATCGCGCAGAAGGGATGAAAGGTGGCCGCTGCAACGTAATAGCGAATTCTTCTTTTCTGCGCGCGGCGTGGAAAAATAGGCTTCGCTCGTCGGCGAAAGCACGCGCTCGCGATCACGCCGAATTTATGGCGCCGTTTTGATGATAACTCGACTTTTCGAGCATTAGCGCCGAGATAATTGCCGGCGAATGAAAGCGTAAATAAAAGCGAGCTACCGTCGTCCTTTTTATCGCAGCTAGTAATGATTTACGATTTACGCATGCGACGAAAGCAATACTCCTGAATATTCAACGGGTGTTCCGAGAAATTATGCATAAAAGATAAGCTGCGCGTTTACCGGATTGTGTATCATTAAAACAGAGAGAATTTATTTTGCGTATTCTCTCCTTATCTTTTATTTGTGTTATCCTAAAATTTACGTTACGTCGTATATTGCTCAATATCGTTACCATTGTCCCGTTTTTATTGTTCTAAATATTATAATGTAAATATAATGTAAATTTTGTAATGTAATTATAATGTAAATATATCTTCGCTTGACAATTTTGAATCTGCCTGTACACGAATGGCGGAAGAGGCGTTTGTTGCGCTAGGTTTATATTTGACAGGTATCGAATGATATTTCCATCCGACGAACTTTTGTTTCTGTTCACCGATGAGTACAAAACTGCGAGTTTCGATATATGATGACATTCGTTTCCCGGATCTACATTTTTCTTCTGCTCGCGATTCTGAAACTTTACGATAGAAATGCAGCGCGACGTGGAAGACTTTTCACGAGCGACAGATTTATCGTCGTCGAATCGAATTTTCTGATTAATGAACGATAGGCTGATATGTCAATCGACAAGAAAGAGAATAATATCGCAAGAGAATTTTTCATTTAAATTTGTAAATCATAAAAAACACGATCACGATTTTATTTTTGTAGGTAACTATTTTTAAAAAGTATGTAAAAATAACATTTCACACACACACACAGAGAATTTTGCTAGAAATATGTGCAAAAATACACGTAGAAATTTAAATTTAAAAAAAATTTTTTTTGGTCTAATCAAATTGAAAGATTTATTGAAATCGATATTGAAAGATGCTACAATTACCTGTGAAGTCATCCGTTTTGCAATACGAACAAGATGCGTCGTCCATGGTTAACGTATATTATTCTGTACGCGGCGCGGCAGCTCATATCTAATTGCATGTGCGATGAATAACGAGAGAACGAGAGAGAGAGGGGGGAGAGAGAAAGAGACAGAAGTAAAACAATAGGGTGTCCCGGGAACAGGGGCGAGATGCGGCCGCAGAAAGGAGAATAAAGGTGTCAGGTAATGTGATATATGGGATCGATTTGAATCCGGCGTTTAAGCCGCGAGCCATAATTCAATCTCGATCGCCTTTTCCTTCCTTCTCCACCTCCGCGACTCTCCCTTTTCCTCCTCATCTTCCTCATCTTCCTCGCGTTCAGCCTCCGCCTCTCGCTCGGCCGTGTACTATCCCTCAAGGGCACGTTCGATACTCAATATATACTTGGGTACATATCCGAACTACTCTCGCGGTACCCGGTCTCGCATAATATATACGCATATCGCGAACCCCGTTGACTTCTTAAGGTCTCGTACACATTGTCTTCTTCGATTACGGACGGATTTCTTTATGGAATTATATCGCGTCGCTCAGGCTTGATATCGCATCTCGAATTTCCGTTCTGGCGCATTACTAATGCGGATATACGCCACAATGATCGCTCGCAAAGTTCTTGCTTGCGCGGAAACAAGGATAAATAAATACGAAATGAAATCTTTCAAAAACTATTTTGATCTTTGTTATTATATTGTAACATTTATGAAATATTAAACAGGAGATAACGCGTTTATTTCTCGCAGATTCAACGAAACATATGTATATCCCAGCATTGTTACCGATTTCCTGTTAATTCCGAATATTTGATTACAGCCCTCGATGATGAACGCACATCCAATAATGCAATGGTTAAATTATTGTCGAAAAAGTAATCCACCGCGTGTATTTTATTCGCGAATAAAATAAATCGGGAATGCGATAGGAGCGCGCGGGGCGAGAGTCACGCGCGGATGTGGAATTTATTTTATATGGGATTCGGCCGTTTGCAAAGCGCGTCTTACGTCGTTGACGTGACAAGACGGGGCTCACGTTTTTCCGCGCGGATGTGTGTGTAAAACGCGTGTCGAGAGTCGAGACGTCTGGGTCTGGGCACGTAAGAGAGGGAGGCTCAATGATATTCGAGCAGGAAATCTGTAGATCACGTAGCAGACCCTTCGCGCGTACGTAAATCGTTATCGTGCAAACGTAACGCAACCGCCGTTTCTCATATTCGCAGTGCAACTTTTTCTAATGATATCTTTTTTAACATCAGAGAAGAAGGATTTGTGTAATATAATATTCCGAACAGAAATATCAACATATTAAATAAATACAAACTTTGGAATTAGTGCTTTCTTTAAATTATTAAGAAAACTGTAAAGTATTCGTTACATTTTATTGTTATATAATTATTATGTACTATTGCATAAACATTTTGCCAAACTCTAATTGTCTATTAACACGCAAATGCTTTACTTCGTATCCGAACTTTAGTTATTTTGCATATTTATTTGACGCGATATAATAAGGATTAAGAATTAAATTTGTACTCCTAGTTCCTACACATTTTAAGGAATAAGAATTAAATATTTATTCCTACCCAATTTAAGGATTAAGGAATTAAATTTTTTATAAAATTAAAAATTTTAATAATTTTAATAGAATTATTTTTAGAACGTAATGATACACACATACACACACACACTCACACACACTAAACATTGCCATTATTAAACAATTATTCACAAGAACGAAATAGATTTACTCACGAATCGATTTACTGCTGCTGTTTCCTGCTTTGTTCCTCCGTGCGCGAATTACTGCTCGAAAAAATACGAATCTCTAAATTTTCAAACAGAAACATCGATATTATCAGGGTTGGGAAGTAACGCGTTACTTGTAACGCCGTTACCGTTACAGTTTTTTTTTTAGTAACGGCGTTACTTTTTTCTTTTTGTAACTGCAGTAACGGTAACATAGTTACATTTTTTCAGTAACGGTAACGAATTTAATAGTTACTTTTATCGTTACTTTGGTAATCTTACATAATCCTTGTAGTTTTATGTTATTCAGATAATCCTATATCCAGATTGAGATTATTCAGATAATCTTATATCCTAGATCCAGATCATCTTTCTAGTTTCATACATATTAAAAACAATTTTAGGTTTAAAATTATCGTATTAAAATTTTTAAACAAAGTCGAAAGTACAAAAAAAGTATAAATTTGGTTTTATTTATAAATTTAATGAAAATTAAAATTTTTAAATTTACATTTTGAGCGTTATAAAATTTTTCTCCTTAAATTTTTAATGGTTTTTGAATTTAAATTTAAAATTTTATTGCTTTTATTAATATTTTAATAAAAAATATTACAAAAGTAAATTTTTTATTTAGTCTGTTTATTTAGTCTTGTTTTAGTACCAAAAAAGTAACGAAAAAAGTAACTAATCATTACTTTTTAAGTAACGGTAACAGAAACGAGTTACTTGAGAATCAGTAACTAGTAACGGTAACTAATTACTTTTTTGACTCGGTAACGAGTAACGGTAACTAGTTATTTTTTAAAAGTAACTTTCCAT
>NJRP01000053.1:427146-453025 GCA_003063835.1 Aphaenogaster floridana
CAGCGTAGGGGCGCCTAAGACAATTGTAACGTCACTGACTCCCATTTCAAACAAACAACGTTACCGTTTTTCGAATAATCAATATCATGACGCACGAATATTTAAAAAAAGCACGCATTTCGGATATCTGTGCAAATTCAGATGGCTAGGCATTACTGTCCTACATACATTCTGTAACATACCTACATACGTGTTACAAAATACGTGTTAGAGCTGTATCATAGCACACGGAAAAACATAAGCAATAAGACTTAGGCAGTAAGCGAACCGAACAATCACAGCCAAAAGTTATAAAACCTACGTTTCTTTTACACGCCATGATCCTAACAGTGATGAGCGCGATGTCGAAATGTAATACGAAAAGGTTCGTTTCTCGAAAAGACGCCACGATTTTTTCCTATGAGTGATATAATAGTTTTTTAAATAAAAAAATGACCGCTTCTCCGAAAACGTTCAGACGTATCCTCTTCGGGCGTTGTTTGTGCAGCGTCGTAAGGAGCTAGTGGCTCCGTGGAGTATTGCGAGGACGCATGCACATGATAGTTTGTCGTCGAAAGACCGAGGGGAAAAAGGAAGCTATGGAAAACGAAGACGGTTACGCACCATACGTAAGCCAGACAACGAGCGAGAGATAAACAACGTGGGCGAGGAGAGGGAGACGGAGCATGGGGTCCCGTACGCGCTCGCTTCCGCGGCGTACGGCCGGGCAGGAGATGAGAGTGGGAGTGGGGGTGGGGGAGTATCTGAACGGGAACCGAACACAAGGCAGTACACGCGCAGCCGCCGGGACGCGCGCATCTCGTGTATGTTCTGTCACTGACTCGGGGGAGGTGAAGGAGAGAGGGAGAAGCCCGCGAAACCGCGATCAACACGGCACTGCGCGTTCGGGTCTCGCGGTCGCTTCACGGCACCGATATCGACAGCCGCTTCTCAAATCACGAGTGTACGCAATCGAACGTTGTTTCGTCTCGAGTCGAGATTTGAAGTTGTTCGTTCGGAGTGATTCGCTTCGCCCGAATACTCGCGACACGCGTGAAGTTGCCAGTGACTGTGCGCCGCGACGAAGAAAGCCGCCCGTCATCGCTCGGAGACGCATGATCATCGGCGATGCGAGAGCAAGGTATGATGATTTCGGTGTTTTCATTAAGAACCGGAGACGCTTTCGTGTCGTCGATTTCTTTCGGTCCGCGATTGTGTCGCGTCACACGCGCTACTTTCGCGGCGCATTGAAAAGTCACCGGGCGTGTATTTAATCTCTGTCGAATCACATCCCGACTGCAGCGACAGCGTCGACCGCAGCGTAATCAGTGAAATCAGATTCGTGTCGGCGAATTAACGATAACGTTTTTTTTTTGCAATCTTGTCTCTTTCTAATTACAGAACGATCGAGCGACGCATCGAAAGTCAAAGTGTGTTTGGTGTCGGTGATTTTCGTGTGAACGTTTTGGAGCGTGAAACGTTTGCGAGCGGGTGGAAAATCGCGCTTGTCGCGAGACTTTCGTGAGACGTTCGTTTCCTTTATGCGGATTTGGGAGTCACGTTGAATTATTTCAGGGCAGTGCGTCGAATTATCTCGGCGCGATCGCGCGCGCCGAGCGAGCCGCGCGAAGTGAGCCGCTCTCCTATCCCGTCGAGATTCGAATTCCCCGCCGCGTTCGAACGCCGGGGCCGCGCGCGTCTCGGTAATCTCGCGAAATCCCGCGACCGCGAATTCGCGAGTGTGCCAGCACAGTCGGCGTGAGAGCGGCCGAGTGACTTCCAGCGATGCGTCTGCATGGGACGAGGGTGTCGCGGAAGGAGGAGAATGATCTAACGATTAATCATGAAGCGTCGTGCCGTGGACACTGCTAAGGAGCTCCACCTCTGCTACAACGTCCGACCCACGAGTTCCGGTGAGTCAAAGATTTGTCCATATTATTCTGATTTGTCCATATTACTCTTGACTTGTTCGCAAGCGTGTGAATGCAGGAGCGGAATTTTCGGGCGCAGAAAACGAAATCGGTAATTGTTCAATTAACAACACAACACAGTTTATTTGTAATCGGATGTTAACGTTTAAAACGGCTATATACACTTTATGCGATTTTATGCAGCGCATACGAAGAATAATCTTTTCGAGGCGCGATTGAAATTAGTAGCGCGCAAAGGAATCGCGGACTTGCTGACGACTGGCGCCTGAACGTAAGGTGTCGATCTTTTATTATCTCGCTTGTCGAAGATTCGAGAACTAACGGTGTTCGAGTTAAACGCGTTTGACTTTCATGATAGTATTTATCTGTTTTAGTGACATGCCGAACTCTCGCAAGCTATAGTGTCATTAGGTCGTCATTTCGCTTTATTTCCTGTATTTATGATTGCTGTTGTTTTTTCCAAGCGACAAAACAAAGGAAATCAAATGATTTGCCTAATCTTTGCAGAATTCAAAGTAATCGCTAATGAATGTAATTAGCGCCGATGATCTTAAGCGTTCGAAAGGCGTTCGAATCTCGAACATGACTATATTCAAATTTGAAAAATATGTGTATGCGTGTGTGTGTGTGTGTGTGTGTGTGAGAGAGAGATTTATTGTCCTTCTTTAATTCATGATTTAATATCTGCTGTGTAAAATTCTACGTGCGCTCAAATGATATATTCGAGAGATATCGATCATTCTGATAATTTAGATTATGCGATTAAATACATCTTCTTTCTATCCAATAGAGTGACATAACGATTACTAAAACTATTACCAAACGATTTTTACAAAATAGGATACTTTTTTACAAAATTCGATAAAACGTCGCTTACTTTGATCCTGTGTGACACAACTCGATTTTAGTTATGCCATTATTCATTTTTTCCATCCCGTAATTACGTTACAGTCGATATTGAAATCGAATATATAATATCTGCTTTTTCCAATAATTTTTGGGATATTCGATACAGCTGCACGACACAATTACATATACATGTTGCTATAATTGCTATAATTGCAAGATCGTAATATTCAGATTTATGCAATGTATGTATTTGCCGTGTAAATAGATATCATGCAAATAAAATAGATATTCCTAGATATTAATAATATGTGTACGCAAATAGCAAATATATTCCGATTTCCTATTTCTATTATTAACAAATTATACTTTTTTATTAAATGTTTGTTATAAAAAATACCTCTATTGAAAGCAAAAAGAATTTATATGAATAAAAATTGAACGCATACAAGCGCTTTGTAATTCACATATCTTTACACAGAAAAAATCAAAGTCACATTAAAAAAAAAATGATTTAAATTCAGGTTTTACGGCATAAATAGTTCGTAATATTAGGGGTACCTTTTAATTATTATTACAGGATAGCAATAGTCGTTTAATATGACAAGTTAAAATGCGATTGAAATAAATCACGGTAAAGCTGAAATTGAGGTAAAAATTATTTTAATCTACTGCAACGAACCTAAGCGCGGGTATTGTCGCAAAATATAGCGTTTGCGAGGTAAAAAACGGTGTAGGGCGTTCGGCAACTCGACGAAAAGATCGTTATATTCTGGCGCAGCTTTCGTGAAAGGTTGGAGAACGCGACACGATTCCGTTGAAGAAGACCACCTCTTCAAGTAGGCGCTTAAACGTCAACATCGTGGAGAGCCCAGTCACTCGCTACGAGTGCATCGGTGGAGTGCAGTCGCTCCGTCCTCTCATGACGTCTCGGTTTCCTTTCTTCTGCTCTCCACTTGCTCTTCTCTGAAAGAGAAGCGGCAAGAATTAATGCGCGGTATAACGAGGAATTCATATCAACGGAATATTTCCAGCCGTTCTATTAATTGCGCTTCCATTTCCGCTCCACCGATCGCGTTCGTGATGTACGCGAAATATATTCGAATTGAAGTTGCTTACTGCACGGGTTGTATTCGCAGCGAGATAATTTGAAGCGTGATAGTACACTCGAGCGAGATAGCCGATTGCAGCGTTTATTTAGAGAAAGGCAATTTTTTGTAAATTATGTTGGTGTGAGAATCGTGGAAACTATTTTGCCGTAGGTAATTTCGTCGCGGTTTTTATTTGAAGCAATATCGGTTATCGAAGTAATTTTTTACAAAATATATTTCACGCCAGATGGTTTTTCATGACGGTAAAATTATTTTTAAATTTAGCAAAAATTTTTATATTCATTTTATAAAAATTTTATTGAGAAAAAAGTAGCATTAAATGTATACGAAATGAAATGGTTACAAGAGTAATATAATTTATCGCGTGCGAAGTATGTTTGAGATATTATAATTCATCGTATCTTTTTTTAAGTGTTATTGTATAAGCAATATTCTGATAACTTACGGTAAATTATATTAGAGCCAAATAGCTTAAAGCGAAATAATTTGAAACTATGTTTAATAAGAATATTCGCGGTTCATGCTATCATATTCTATTTCAAAATATATTTGGTTACATTCAACAATCAAGAGAGTTTAATGCAAAATATACAAACATAATTTACAACAAACCACATTGAGCGTAATATGATCCGTTATAAGGTATATCATATCATACGTAATATTCCATAACGTAATATATCGTAATATATCGTAAATTGTATTGAAGCCAGATAGCAATGCGGAATATGTGTGAAACAATATCTAATCACGAACAACATTCGCGATAGACTGAATTAGTTCATTCCAAAGTATATTGCTCACGGCGCGTAACATATAGCAAAATATATTCGTACCTATATAACTCAGTACAATGTGTATATGAGCTTATCATGAGCAATATTCGGCGCAACGTAACTTATCACTATCTATATATATTGCGAGATGGCTTATTGAAGATTGCGCTCGAAACTACTATCAACTGTGCGGAGCATACTAGCAATTAGTTACTTTATCGCGGAATATATTTGAAGCAACGTACCGTGACAGCAATCGATAGACAAAGATAGGAAACGAACGCAGGTGAAAAAGGTGATGAGAAATGGAGTAAGGGATGAGCAAAATCACGGAGGAGAGGAAAGCTGGAGAAAATTGAAGAGGTCGCATCGTTGATGAGTGCGCTGAACCAGGCTCTTCAGATCTAGGGGAGGTCCTACTCTAATTTCAGCGAGACGCTTCTCCGCGCCTCTCTCCCCATTTTCGCGGTCTCCGTTTTAGAGAGGCTGTGTGTTGAAAGCGAGACTGTGTGTCACGCAAGTATGGGAGAGAGGCACAAGAAAGAGCAGAGACGAATCACTTGTCCTCGAAGAAGTTCCATCCGTCGAGTGCGGTGAGAAGCCCTCCAAGATGAGGTGACGGGAAACAGAGGATGGTCTTCTGTCCGCGACTTTCCACCTCGCTGAGAAATTTTCCAATTGAGCGCCTAACCCCGAGTCGGATTAATGTTTAACCCCGTTAACAATGGCCGCTTTTAAGAAACGTTGCCTGCGCCTAAAAAACTCGGCCGAGATGCTCCACTAAAAAATGCAGTACGTTACTTAAGCCGCTTGCACTTAAGTAATATTTTCCACCGCAGGAGTAACTTTACATGGTATGTTTCGTAAGAAGCCTTGTGCGAGCTGTGAAATATAACGTATGAACTTATGTGGATATATGTTTATAAAACTAGAAAGTGGGGAAAATATAACATACGTATTTATATCAAAAATTTTCAAGACGATAAAATAGATAAATTTGGAGACTAATGATGATAGTAGATGATTAGATAAATGGTTGAGCTTAGATTATTTTAAGCTTCTTTCTCTTTCTCCTTTGTACAAAATTTCATCAAAATTTATTATAATAAAATAATTGGATTTTTGGTTAGATATTTTATAAAATGATATATATAGGCGATAAAAATATATACATGTGCATCGCCATAATTCATAATAAAATTTTACAAACATTGTTAGGTTATTGCCATTTTATATTTTTTTTTCTTCAAAATTTTTTTATGAATATTGACGTTACAATTCCTATATTATATTTTATTCAATGATTAATGAATATTGTTATATATATATATGTGTGTATGTTAATACATTCGCGAATGCAGCGTATGACTTAATTAAGTTTATTAAAGGTAATGGGACATTACGATGCTAAATTTGTATAAAATGCAAAACCATCGTTCACGAAATTATATTGCCTTCAAATGATCGATCATCGTGATTATAAATGAAAACAATCTGCGATTTTTTCACTATTCTCTATAATTAACGGTTCAATTTTATTAGGTGTAAGAATCAACACTATTATTTTACCATATTCACATATTTACCATGATTGGCGGCGTAAAATTTGCGGATCACGAATGAACACGGCGACCGAAAGAGGAACGGAAATGCGTGCAGAGGGTGGCGTGGCGTTTCATTTTGAAGGAAGAGCATTCTCCACGGCCGGCTGGCTCGTTCTAAATAGGCAATATTACCTATTGACTTTAGCTCTTGTAGGACGGACTGATGGTTGACTAAACCGGATACGAGTTTCAGCGGAATTTGTCTATATGTGGTTTTACCTTATGTCATTTGTAATTTAAAGTTTGATTATTAAAATAATTAACGTTGAAATATTAGAACACTGGCATAAATTATAGGTTCTTTTTTAAAGAAAAAGTAGAACTATACGGTTACAAATTTGATAACTAAAATTGTCGAAAAACGTTCAAAAGACTGGAGAAAAATTAGAGGAGGGAGAAACTCGAAATGCTCTGATTATAGAATTAACTTTTTCTTCTAATATCTCTTCTGGCTATAAAGTCTTCTGGTTTTCAACGGATGATTACTTTACCAGAAATTTTTGTCGAAGTATGAACTCGGTGCATGTTCATTTTGACAGCTGTCCGATTTGTCCCGCGTCTGGTACATCTCCAGTATTTCACGTGACCCATTCAGTTTCGCGTCGGTTTCATGGACGCTCGTAAAATTTCGGGCTCTGACCGCGAGTATGTAGATATTTCTTTGCGTTTTACTTGTCTTATGATCTCATCTTTGTATCTTACTCCTTTTGATCTCTTAATGCATCCTTTGCGGAGAGACATTTTCGAACTGCGGTGCTTTATTCCTCTTTTTTGCATCACATAAAATTCGTCTCTTTGATGATTCGCCTGATTATAACAAATTTTCAATTCTAAAATATTGATTTTATTTGATTGAATAAACGCGTCTTTGGTGAAATCACGGTGATTATTTTTCAATCTCTATTATGTAAATTTGTTTCTGTTCGATTATTCGTTGCTCGGTGGATTTGTTATCACGACGGAAATGATATCATAATGTCTGTTTCCCTTGTAGGAAATATTTTCCTGAAATTGTAATAATAAAATCCGCTGCCATACGGTGTGTACATGTCAAAAATAATATTACCGCTCGTGTCTCATATCGTTATCGTAATTTTTAGTAATATCACATTCCAATAATGTAATGTTTGTTCGGTTTCAATTACATTTCATATTTCATGCAGTACTTACTGTCATTTGTGATTGCGGATTCCTTTGGAAGGAATATATTACCACGAAAAAAAAATGTATACATTTTTTATTCTTTTACATTTAAAACTAGAAATGGCACGCAATGGTGTCTTAAAATTTAAAGCTAGCCAATTTCAATAGTTGAGTATTCGACAATTTTTTATATTACATTTGTGGAATTGTAAAATTCGGAATTTTTTAGAGTGTGCTTTTAACGAAAGATGAGGAAATATGTATTAATCATATATTAGAAGCTAATGGAACGATTTACTTCTCATATTTAACGTGATTTTAAATATGAAAAAGTGTGATGGACTAGCTCTTTCTTTGCCATATGTGATAACTCATGAACGGCACTGTATATTCTCGCATCTCCATAATGAAAAGTCAAATATCGATGGATCATCGGAGAGTGCGTGGTACGTCGACGGTATCCATCCGTCATATTATCGGTTTACCGGTGTGTATATTTTTTTACACGTTCTAATTATATCCGTCGCGCCCGACCCTACGTACGGTCAATCCGGATTTCGGTCGGTCGACGGGCGAAATAACTCGAATCATATTACACGTGCGTTAATATGCCGCGTAACGCGCACTGACCCATGCCGAAACGAGCAACGAATAATAAACGAACGGATCGGTAATGGAATGCCTGGATGCGAGACGCAAGACGAGTCGATTTTTTTCCCAATAAATGAGTTATTCGCCATTCGGCGTTCGGTTTCCAATTCTCACCGCAAGATCTAGTCATATCCGGGAGATCTCTGCTTTCTGAGAGCCATCGAAGCGTATCAACACCGATTTCACACCGATGTGACTACTGTCATTATCGCAATAATTAATGGTATCGATAGAAATTGTTAGTGCAAAATTTATGTGAAAAAGTAAAACTCGTCACAATTCAATAAAATCAATTTTTGAAAAATCAAGGCACAAGAATAAAATAAGTCTATAAAGTGACAATTAACAGATGAAGTTTTATTCCATAGAGTCAATGTGTGAATTTTACTCATCAGAAAAATCAAATAAAAGTTTATGTTACTTCAATATCGATCAATTCGAACTTTGATTTTTAAAAACGTCAAGTTTTCAGTTATGACGTTCTTCTTGCGACATGAGAATATTACAATATGAAACTTTGTCATCGCGAAATTCTACGATTTTCCAAAATAAAACTTGGGAAGTGCATTCGTCTCCAGTCCAAGCATTCAATTTGGCCAGTTGGTCTGCAGGAAGTCGCTGTGAAGGCCTTGGCGATATATATTGGTCTCTCGCAAACTCGTGTCTCTTATATCTTCGATAATTATTCATTTTCCTGCGCGTAATTTGGTTTGATTTAATTGCAAACGATGGATCGTCCGTCGCGTTTGCAGAGGTTTGCCCGATTCTCCTCTTGCTCCTCTGCACTCTCTCTCTCTCTCTCTCTCTCTCTCTCTCTCTCCTCTCCCTCCCCCTCTCTCTCCCCCTTCCTCTCTTTCTCTCTCTACCGGCAACGACCCTTCATGGATTTCCCAGACTGGTTCAATATAAACTGCAATTTAATTGCCGAGCCGGCCAATAAACCATGCTTCCTCCGTAATTTCGCGGCCGAGAACTGCTCATTGCAAAATCAAGGACGCACGATCGAATTCGGCAACGATCGCAATTAAGACATTTTTCCGTCTTATTCCTGGCTTTTTTTATCTCTTTGTTTTTATCGGAGACTGCGATCGTGTTTTTTAATCGATACACGATCCTTTTAATTCTCGATGCTCATTATTAAAGTCGCTGATTTCAATTAAATATATTGTCTACACAATAATTTAAATATCAACATGTTTTGTATGGTTATTACTACAACAGTTATTTAAAAATTATATATTATTAAAAATTATATGTTTTTCTATAACAGATATTTTCCATAACAGATTCATTGCCCACTGTAATTATCCACGAATTAAGAGTTATTGTTTATTAAAAATTATTTGTGTGCATTTTCAACTGATTCTGTGCAGTACAATATACGCATTGCATGCGCCCAGTCAGCGGCTAATTGGCAACGTGAAATTAGCATGGCTTAAATTAAATTGGTATTTTTAATGTTCATTCGGTCATTCGAACATTCCCTTCATAATTATTTAAGCCATGACATAAAGGAAGGTATGTTTCTCAAGAGGATACCACCGCGATTTTCGGCGTTCCGTCATATATTATACCCAGGCATTGGTAGCGATTATCAGCCGAGGTTTCGAAATCCTGCGAGTGAACGAGCGAGCGAACGAACGAACAAGTACTACCCCGTTTATCCGACGACGATGGTAATTACCGGGCCACGCGAGGCCGCCTCGCGCCATTAAATTAATCTGCCGCCATCGATATCGTCCGGCCGTGGCAAAATCCGTGGCCTTATGGCGATAAATACGCAGCTACACCGACCGACCAGTCCCGCTGTATTTCACTCGCGGCTCGCGATTTGTCACCTTTTATGCGCCTTTTATGGCCCGACCTGTTTCTTAAACACTCGTTTCTATGCTCGTCTATCGCGATCCTTACCTACGTTATCGAGAATACGTGTTGCGTATCCGCTATATTGTACGCTGCTCTTGCTGCAGTACACGCGTGCCTAGGAAGAACGGCGATGCTTATAGCTACCTAGTAGGCGTAGGCAGTGTCACAGGATATCGGGTGACGTTCGATCGAACGTCGTTGAGAGGGATTCCAGAGGGTGGTATTGTGTCGCGGGAAGAGGTAGAAAATTCAACTGGAACTAGAGAGGAATTTTTCCGTTTGAAGTACCGTCGATCTTGCATCACTTGATACTGCATTTAACATCTGGTACATCTGTTAGGAAAATCTTTACCACAGCTTCTTCGTTAATTAATCCTCTTAATTAGCACAATTTACGCGTTATATGTTATGTATGTACAAGTTGGTTCAGAACATTATGCGTATATCATAAAATTTTATAGATAGGCGTTTTATGAAGTATTCGTATTATGACC
Organism: Aphaenogaster floridana; assembly: GCA_003063835.1. Classification (NCBI taxonomy): domain Eukaryota; kingdom Metazoa; phylum Arthropoda; class Insecta; order Hymenoptera; family Formicidae; genus Aphaenogaster; species Aphaenogaster floridana. Next base: position 437,549 of record NJRP01000053.1, read on the forward strand.
TGGAAATCTTTATAAGTAAGAATGTGTAAAGACACAGGTTTTTTAAATTTGATAAATATATATATATAGATATATATATATATTTATTTATATTAAGGAAAAATTTCCAATACACTGCATACTTCGAATTGACGAATTCTAAATTATTTTTAAATAATTTTAAGATGTCTTTTATTATCGCATAAAATTTCTTCAAAAAGAGCATAATGAGAAAAAACAAAATTCACAAAAAATTCAGATTATAAAGAATTGAAAGAGAAAATCTGTTCAACCGTTTTATGTCGATTATCGCTTCTTGCATAAAGATCAGAAAGGATCCTGCAATTTCTTACTATTGCCCGTTTGCACGTCGGTAGCGTGATGAATGAATCGTCGAGTGAATAAAAACGCTTCCGTAGAAACTCTCTCTTTAATAAGTTCGTGTTTAAACGGAGGTTTTACATTCATAACTCAATCGGGACTTTGCAATTGAGGAACGACAGTATTGAAAGCCTGAGATGCGTTCGTAATTTGCATGCTTAACAAAAAGATTATGTGGTCTTTTTTGCTATATGCGATTTCAACGAGAATTTCGCAACGAGAATTACTCATATCGTTCAACATATTTTTGCCTTGAAATGCGAGAGAAAAATACGTTAAAACAATGTAGATAGAAAGTTTGTAGAAATATGAATTTATGTATTAATGAAATACACATTTTACGTAAAACGACTTCTAAATTTATACTTCTAAATTTGATATTTTGCTTCGGACAGTAGTTTGTATAATCCTGTAATACTTTACTAAAAATATTTAATATTATTTTACGGTTTTATAGATGAAGCAATCTTCTATGCAACATTTTCTCCTTTTAAAATAATTGATATTGTCTTTTGAATAAATCGATGAAGAGATATGTGTAGGGAGGGGAACGAGAGCATATGGATGTTTAAAAATTAGAATTTATAAGAATACTAATACTAATAATTTAGCGTTGCATTTCAATAGATTTTTTATATGTGAAAATATAATTTAATATCACTAAAAATATCATGTCTCTTGAATTTGCGATACAATATTAAATAATTACTTTTTTATAAATTATTATTTATAATATTAAAACTATAATATAATATTAAAATATTACTAATTGTTTTCGACTGTCTTTCCTCAATTTGATAAGATGGACGTTCTCATTGACGGATTCTAAGCGAGATAAAGTCGAATCCACACCATCTGGTACTCGGAATGTCCGTCGCATTACTCTTGAAAGCTCACGGCTCTCTCGAGAGACGCGCCTCTCCTGTGGCGCGCGTGTATTCATCGCGTAATTAACGTCTCGTAATTATAGGTGCGCAACAAAGAGACAGAGAGAGAGTGAGAGAAAGGAAGGGAAAAAGAGAAAGAGAGAGAATGATAGAGAGAAGTCGGACGTTAGTTCCATGCTCGCGCGATCGCGTTCTCGCTTCTCGCCTGATCGTGAGCATTACGAGCTTTCACGAGGCCGCACCGCGTGAATAAGGAACTCTGAAGAGGGTGTTATGTGCATTATGAACCTCTCGACGATGGTCCGAGAGTCGGGGTTTACGAGCCGCTCATCGGTTGAGACCTGACTCGTTCTTAGACCTTCTTTGAAGCGGTCAGCTCTCTTTCACTGTTTCTGCCTCACTCTTTTCTTCCTCTCTCTCTCTTTCCCAATTTTCTTTCCTCTTGTTTCTCTCTTCCTTTTGGACACTTCTATTCACGCGGGCGCGTTTAAGTTCGTCCAATTTAACGACTACTTACTCGGTTAATCATGTATTTTGCAGACGGCGCCGCGGGGACCTCTTTAAGTTACTATCACGCCGAGAATCATCCACGTTCGTGGGAAAACCGATGGAAACGATCCTCCCCTCTGTATTTGTCCCTCTTTCTCTCTCATTCGGGACACCACTTCGGCATTGACGAATGGAGGTAGTTGACCTCCCGGTTCTTTAAGAGACGTGCCAGCCACTCTCTCCACCTGACGCCCGGCAATGAAGCTGTACGGCGATTCTTCACCGCCGAAGATAGGTCGGCCCGCGAGCGCGCTCAGGTGTCAATGGGATTAATGTTGCTCGATTAATGGGACGGTTCGCTATAGGTGGTATAGAAGAGCTAGGCTCGTTTGATAGCGTAGTGTTAGCCGTAAATATAGTCTTTCCCGCTCTCAGGTAATTTTCGCGAAGTTCGTTTAACTTTATCAAGGTAATCGCAACGTCTTCATTTTCTCGTAAGTGAGAGAAACATTGGGATTTTCGATCCATCGTTGATAGCTATTGGCTATCTTTCTAAATCACCGCTGTCGGTTGATTCTTCGACTCCATCGATTATGTTAGGATAATGTTGCAATGAAATAATGGAACAGGACTACAAGGCGAACAGGAAGGAAGAGAAACAATAATAGTTCATCGCGCGCGCAGTACGTTAACGCGAATAATGCGGAAAGTTAGCTCGACTGATCGACACCGACGTTGTACACGACGCTTCTTCCCCTCGCCTCCGGCCTTGCGGTCAGACGGGCGAACGGAAGTTATGCGTTTGGATCGCTTCGCGTAACGCGCGGCAAACTGCAACAAACTGTTGCGAGCGATGAGAGAATCATTAGTTAGGTCGATAGGTCCTTCGCTGAATCATAAAGATAGTGCAACCTTCACTATCTTATCGTCTATTTTCACAGTTGCTCGTTATCACCACACTTAACTGTTTAGACAATGATAGGAATAATTTTGATTTTAAACAGGGTGTCTAGCGGTCAGAGAAATCTGGAAAACCGGGAATTGTCAGGGGATTTTATAAATCTGGAAATGTCAGGGAAAGGTCAGGAAATTTTACGATTTATCTGGATTTTTCACATTGTTTCACATTTTTTCTCAATAATTTGAAATTTTTTAAAAAGTAAATGTGAACTCTGTCTCTTATACACATCTAGATGTGTATAAGAGACAGGAGCCCTATCTATACGACGAAAGTTGTGTGATCGCTATGTGTCAATATAGATGGTATAATTGCTTTGAATTTTTGCTTTTTTAAATTCCGAACTTTTTCAAAATTCTATTTATTTCCCGACAAAAATATCTCAAGGACTTCATGATTTAACATTTAATTGACTTACCATACAGATGTACGCAAATTATGCATTTTGAAAAAAGTAATACTAAAGAGTCAGGGAAAAATTAATTCCAGGTCCTGGAAAATCTGAAAAAGTCAGGGAATTTTTTTCACTGAGTCTGCTGGACACCCTGTTTAAAGTACAGTGGAAAAGTTGCTGTGCAATTTTATCATTTTTCTTGGTAATACAAGAACTAAAGTAAACGTGAATATAAAATTGGTTAATCAAATTTATATTTTGTTATAATCGCAGATGTCTTTAAAAGTGTGACTATAAATAGTACATTTCATCCAAATTTTCATGTAATTAAGGTGGGAACCTACTTTAGAACGCTAAGAAAGAGATGATTTTTTGGGGATTTTTTAAAATATAAATAAAAAGGCTGATCTTTTCAAAACTTTAAGGATAATTAACAAAAATTTCTTTTAACAGGCAATTATTGATAGGCACCCGTCGTGTCGCGCCAACGGAGTTGTGTTCTTGTGTAGTAGCGGGCCCAATTTTCGCCTGAATCAAAAAACCAAATAGATTTTAAATTTTCATGAAATTTTGTCTTAAATGAACTAAAAAAATTATAATAAAGTATAAAAATATAAATTCTGTGGGACTTTGAAAAAAAAGTTACGATTTTCACGAAAAAATTTCAACTTTTTAATGCAAAAACATATTGTTTATATAAATTGACTTTTTATTAATATTTTTAGTTCATTTAGGACAAAATTTCATGAAAATTTAAAATCTATTTTGTTTTTTTTATTCAGGCAAAAATTGGGTCCGCTACACTGTACACAAGGACACAACTCCGCTGACGAGGCACGACGGATGCCTATTAATAACTGCCTATTAAAAGCATTTTTAAAAACTTTTTTATATTTCTTTAAATGTTCATTAAATTATCCTTAAAGTTTTGAAAAGATCAGCCTTTTTATTTGTATTCAAAAAAATTCTAAAAATCACTTTCTTTTTTAGCGTTCTAAAGTAGGTTCCCCCCTTAATGGTAAAATTAAACGATAAACTTACTTTTTTCCAAATGTGAATACGTAATTTTTAACGAACAGAAAATTTTCTGGAGTTGCAGTCGTTGTTTCGCTCATTGAAAGTTTGAATCACTCGCCATTCATCAAACTTACACAAAGCTTAATGAAGCGAAGTACAATGGCATAGAGGGAACTATGTTATTAACACTTGTTGGATTACTCTTTTTATTTTCATTTTTCCAATATCCAGAGCTTTTATGCAGTCCGGTTTGAATTCGGTTTTCGCGATGCATGAATCTAATGCATCGCGAATGCAAAAATTTATGTTGTTTTATTTATCAGCACTTTTATTATCGCGATATTGTTGATTAAAGCGTCCTTTTAATTGCGCTTTTACGCTATATAGAATATATCGATCATTGGCTTGAGATAAATAAAATATCAGCTGCGCAATCGCGCGAAATGCCAATATCAAAATCTCTGCTTGACGCAAATCTCATTCGATGCGAATCTCCGAGGATTAATTCACACATTAATCTCTAGTATTAATTCGCGAATTTCACGTTTGCGTCGACGTCGTTTCATCTTTTGCTACCCGGCTACATTCCTCTCCCGGACTCCGACTGTGTTCGCTCTTTCTTTTTGTCTGGTTCATTAATTACGACGAATTCCTGCCGCTTAACAAAACACTTTTTACTTTTGTCAGGCTCCGGGTATACACGGAACAGGCACGAGTTGCCATTCGGTCGCGAAATTGGTCACGTGGCTGGAAATGTTTTGTGAGCATGTAGCCACGAGAGGGAGGAAGGAAGGGACAAAAAGAGAAAGAAGGAGCTGGGCTAGGCAAGGGGATGCGCCATTTCGATCGAACACGATTTGTTACGTAAGCGAGTATGCCCGGTGTTCCGCGAGAAAATTGTGTTTATCACACCGTGAAAACCCTTGTCACGTGCAGACGCGGAAGACGTACCTAAGTTTGCAACTGTAACGTTCCTGTTGCAATCCGCGCACTATCCGCACGTATTTCAATTTCGTTTATGACCCCGTCGAACTCAATGAATGCAAAGCTGCTGATTCGATATGTTCCCAGAACGATACAGTTCGATCTATCATCTGACACGATTAAAGTCGCGAAGTTAACGATGATATCTGCAAAATTGATATCTGCAAAATTGATATCTGCAAAATTGATCCATTTTCCTATACAATTAACAGAGATCTGGTTTTTCCTTTAAAGAGAATATATATCTATATTTCTCGATACATTCCAAAAAGAATTTAATGACTAAATGTAAAAAATATAAATCAAAGGAATGCTAACGTCACGTTCTCTTTTTATGAAAATTGGTAATTGTTTTTATTATTTTAATCAAAATCAATATGAGAGAGAGAGAGAGAACATACTTAAATATAGTTTTAATACTTAATCTAAAATGCTGATGTTTCCAAAATAGAAAATACGAGTAATTTAAGAGAGAAGAACGACTAAAGCCAGCGACACACGGAGCGCTTTTTTCTGCTGGATTGCTTGCGATCTAGTAAATTATTATAATTGCACCACTCAGCACGCAGGATTTCTAGTAATTTACTAGATCGCAAGCAATCCAGCAGGAAAAAACTCTCCGTGTGCCGCTGGCTTAACATTACATCTATCGATCGTCTACTGTTCCCATCCGTAGTCTCTCACAGGAGTCTGGAATCGAGCACGTGACAAGACCATCTTGCGTTAGACGCATAACGCAATTATGGCTCCGTCAGGCGTAATTGCGTAATTGCATTGATAGAATGGCGAACGTCGAAAAAACTGTTCCCGAAACAGTCTCGCGATTCCGTTCGCGATCTCCGACGAGTATCGATCCTCGGCGAGGCGGCCGTCACGGTTACTTCCGGTCGACGGCCAGATTTCACGGCGAATTAAAAATTTCGCATCCTGCCGGGGCGCGCTCACCGGCCGATGAATAAAACATCGTTCTGCGTGGTTAGCCTGATTATTTACACAGGTACGCGGCGAGCAGCTGCGTGAACCGAAATCAATGTAGCCGCTAAATATCGACTATTTAATACACGTCGAGGCGCGCCTTTGCGAACGTGGCATGATTTTTAACGTTGCTATTTCGAAAAACGAAATCACTGCTTGCGGCGAATGTATTTCGCGTTCAAGAGAGCGGATTCTTCGCACGAGATCGCTGCGAATTTGATAAGTCGTCGATACTCGCGCGATATAGATATATTCCGGATAGTAAAGCGCACTTGGACGTAATTAAATGCACATGCTTGCTATACGAGGTCTCTTACGCCTGTTCGATGTCAATGATTAAAAGCTAGCCGCGTGGCCGGTGATGGGTTTGTACCTGAGCTCGATAGTTCGCTAGGAAGGAAGGGATCAGATGTCGATGGTGGAGAGCCGAGATGCGATAAGAAAAGTTGGTTAATGAGACTTCGCGCAGATCGGTACGTGATTGACATACAGAAACCAAGCTCTCGTGTAGGATGCGTGTCTCGATATCAGTGATTATCTGGACAGATAATTGACAGGATTACTGCTGATCCAATTATATCCTCTCGGCGCTTGATAGTGCATCTTAATATATGTATATTATGCACGCTTTGAACTTAAGAAGCCTATTTGAATGTATAATTAATAACATATGCAATAATTCGTTTCACTTTTTATGGGTTATATTTGTCACTTATTCGATATATAATTTAAATTTACTAATTATAAAGTTATCAATAAATTTTCATTACGATTACATACACAATTATAAATTGTGAATGTTGAAGAAAAAATTCATATGCAAGATGTTAGAACTGTTTAGTACAATTTTGTTTTCTTACAACATTTTTACTTTAAATAACAAAGCATAAAACGGCAATTAAGAGTCAAGCGCTGGCGACAGTGCGCAATAGATAAAATATAATGTTCTTTAATAAAAAATCATGATATAACAATAAAACCGATGTTCTTTAATAAAAAATCATGATGTAACAATAAAACCGGATATTTGACATCATGATCTCCACCAGGTGAATTCTTTTGAGAGGTTTTTAATATATTGTCCGTTGATAAAGACTTGAAAATGAGTCGAAACGTCCGGTTTTATTGTTACATCATGATTTTTTAATAAAAAAAAACCAGTGTTATTGTTATATCATGATTTTTTATTAAAGAACATTATATTTTATCCATTGCGCACTGTAGCCAGCGCTTAACTCTTAATTGCCGTTTTACGCTTTGTTATTTGACCTTATCGAGAGTCAATTATTTATATATTATTGGATTATTTTAACTTTATTCTCAAATTTTTTTTAAAAATTATGCTTTTATAAAGATTTCTTTCAAAATACATCTCTCTCTCTTACATACATACATCATACCTATATTTCACATTTCATCTTTTTTTTTAAAATACCTATTATATTATTGTTTATAAATTTTTATAATAATTTTTATAATAATTTATATAGCGTAATTGACTATATAATTTAATTATAAATTGTACCTCGTATTATTTAAAAAAAATGTTGAGTGAATAACAGCAATTTTCCTAGAGAAATATTCAAGCAATGGTCGTCAATTATGATCAAGGTTACGAATATATTTCTGGTCCAAGGACGATTGCTTTTAATGCATTGCGGGACGGATGTTCCAGGGTGCCTATCGAGACGAGGGTCGGTCAGTTCCCCATACGAATTGCATTTGCACGCGTTAGACAGCCACGTGGCCCGGTTCCTGAGGGATTCTCCCGCGCATAAGCGAGCGGGCTGTAAAATCGCGCTGAGAATCATTCAGCGCGAAGGGAAAATGGCGTATGTGTAGAAAAGATCTGGTCCGTGCGAACGTAATCTCGAAGTGGATTAAAGGGCCGATCGCCGATTTTGTTCCGCTCGTTAATTCTCGACTAATGCGATCGACGTAACGTTACACATTTCCGAAAGCGGGAACGTCGTCTGTTTTGTATCGACGAAACAGTTATTTTGTTATCGCACGTAGTCGTATTATCTCGGATTTACTTGGCGGCGAGGGAAAGCACGATCCAATTAGGACCGTAGCGTTATTACCATAAAACACTTTAGTCGTAACTCGGGCAAACGGATTCACTATGTCGTGCAATAGTTTCCAGGTCTATTCCATAGGGATTTAATGTGATAGATATTTAACTGGTTCAGTTCAATCGATTATTCTACGAAATAATGAAATAGTTAAGAGACTTAAATAAATCACTTTCTTTAAGTGCGTAAGTATTCGATACTTGTTAATGCATTTTACTGATCATTTGCATAGATACATAGCGTTGCTCTATTTAATCGATCGTTAGTATGGAATAAAATAGAATAACTAAGATAAGTCTTCTTCTCGATGCAAATGGTTAAATATTCGACGCTGCTTCATTTATTTACACGGAAATAGGTGTAGTATTCTTTCATCAAATATCGCATCAAATATCCTCCTATCTCCTCCGATATCGCAGACAATTACGTAATTGGTTCTTTAAGGTAGCTTTGTCCACATTTACTGCTCGCGGGCAACATCACTTCGATTCCAACCGTAGAACAAAAGCGAGGATTCGATTACCCGATTGGCAAGAGTAATTACGCAGTAAGCGGATGAACGCTTTGGAGTAACTCGCTATGATACTTTTTTTTGTAAATTGCTTCACCCGTACAAAGTGTCTTTGATTTCTCGCAATTTATATTATTTTGACTAATATTGTGTTGATCTTTTCTTAACAAAAATGTCAAAATAATCTTGAAAAAATCTCTCTAGATTTTGTTAAGACTTTTATAACAAATCTTTAGAAGGACAAATATCCTTTATTTAAAATCTAAAGAAACCAGAAGAAAGCCAAGTGTGAGCCAACGCCGATATCGGGGCGCACAAAAATGTTGTTTATTGAACCAAAACAATTTAACTCCTGGTTTCTTTAGATTTTATATCATTGAGCCTTAACTACATTAATAATCCTTTATTTAATCGTGCGTATAAAGTTTACTTTTAAGTTAATTTTAAGAATGAATAGTATAATATTAAAGTTTGAAAAAGCTGAGTTCGAATTTTTGAAAAATCTAGCGAACCTAAATTTGCTGCAAAAAAGGAAATATCCGTATATCAAAACAAGTACGGTAATGCTGTAGTACATACACGCTTTCATTCGTTGCTTCCGTTAATAATGCAGTTGAAATGTCAGCAATTTGAGACCCTCACTAATGCACTTTAGACTGCACAAACCATCTACGACGTGACTACGCATATCGTCGACTGCGGTATTAAATATTTACTTGCTCAGTACTGAGCATCTTCTTGAATCCTCCTGGATCCTCTTGGATTCTCTCAGACAGTTGTCTATTCTGGATATTGCCACCTAGGGACCGTGTTAACTGCGAATATTGTACATTCGAGATATTCTATTTCCGACATCACTCTGGACGATCTGGTGATGTATTAATAATGACTAATATTGTATATAAGGCGGAAAAAATCGAAATTTAGTTTATTATCAATTATTCAATAACAGAAATAATTTAAAATTAAATAATTAGTTATTAGGCTCAGTAGATTTAAAAATCACAATAAACCAGGAAGGGCTAATGAGCCAAGCTAGATGTATGTGCTAATATGTTGTATTCTAAATTATTTTATATCAACAATTTCATGTAGATAAGAAATAATTTATCATTAATTATTTGGTAAGAGAAATATAATGTTAAAGTTCGAAGTTTACTGTAATATATAATGAAATACTACGGCAGGAAGTGTACGAGAAGGTAAAAACTTTGAGATAGGAATTTATTTAAATATTAATTTTATTAGTAGATGCAACTTGCAGGTAAACTGCATACATATTTTCATATCTATAACATCGTAATGCATTTTGCATAAAAATATCGTTTTACGTACGAGACGCTACATTCGCACAAAACAAAGATCTTGTAATTATTCTATCTCGTTATCCTTGACATAGACGATATCTAATTATGCATAATCATAATGCTGCACTTCCGCCGACAACTTTCGCCGAGAGCCGCAATTCGCGAATTCGCCCGCGGCGGATGGCACAGCGAGAATGAGAGTAATGAGAGAGAACGCGCAGTGCGGAGACAGATTCAGCAACGTACCGGTGAATTTTACTTTCTATAGCTCGACGAATGAATAAAGTACTCATCCCATTCAAGAATGAAATTGAACGGTTGCTCCAGGTTACGTACTTTACACTTGCATTTATTCTCATTGTTCTCGAAAAAAATCATCTGGCCTCGCTGATTATCTCAGCACTTTCTCTTTTCCAAATTTTCTGCTGGAAACATTAAATATCTTGTTTCCAAATCTTCTTACATTCATACGAATTATGTTCTTGCAATTGTTTACTTTACAGTTTGTCATTGTAATATTTAAAAACTAAGCTGCATATCTTATAATCTTACATAATTTTATTGTTTTTCATAATTTTAATGTTATTTGTTAAGTCTTGTTGTGAATCTCTTTTATGGCAATACCTATAAAAATATTCTAGAAGATGTTAGATAAGATATAAAATATCTTTTCATTTTATCATAGGTTTACGTTTTATAATCGAATACCTTTGGTATTTAAAGCATCCTGTGTAAATTCAATTTAAATATATTATTATAAGAGAATTATTTTCTCGTATAAAACTTCGAGCTTCAGTTTTACGCTAAAACAACTTGTTATGATCATTAAATTACAAGAGATGTTTGTGAGATAAAAATCAGACACTTTGCAGAAACGTAGCGAAACTGCCAGTCCGAAATCTAGTAAAACAAACGGTCTTGTAAGCGTGCGTCTATTTTATGTGAAACAGTTGGTACGTAAACCGTCGATATCCACCTTACGACCACTCAGGCGATCTGAATTCGCATTTTATTGCTCTCTAATACTACGAGCGCGGAGAATTTACTTTCCCCCTTTTCTCGTTTGGCTTTATCGTTTTCCGCGGATCTTCGTCGATGTCGACGAGAGAAAACAGTCGGGTATATACATTAAGCCGTCGTGGCTTTTATTATACCTTCTTTCCGCGTGCCGATCTTGAATCCCTCCGAAATCGATCTTTCACGATTGAACTCCAGACGACAGTCTCCGTCTTATTGTTGCGCGGCGTACATCACTGTGTGTAGATATTTTTAATTCCGAACGATGTATGCTATATATCCCTACACGGATAGAGAGTACGACGTGGAGCAAGAGGGATGAGAGAGAGGAGCACTAGGAGCACTGATTAGGCCGAGAGAGTTCTTTCCGGTCTTCCGAGCTCGGCTCAATTGGCCTCCGTCGTGCTTCGACAAGCTCATTATAATTGAAGAAGCGCAAGAGTGCTACATTGTTGCGACTACCATCGTAGTTATCACTGTAAATGTCACGTGTGATATTTTTATTTTACGCTAATATTTAACAATATTAGAATATTTTGAATATTGTCATGTCAAAGCAATTAATTAACTCTTAATTAAAAGTAAACGTTAAGTTGAATAATTTACATTAAATTAATTAAGAGATTTATCAGTTTTCGAAATAATGCGATTGATGTAAATCGCACAATTTATTATTTCAGACGAGTAATTATATTCTAGATTCTATATAAAATCTTGATGCATTTTTCGCAGATGTATGCTGAAGACAATCTTCAGCGTCGCAGTGCTTCTGCGAGATTTTGTCTAGGACGCGACACAGTCTTTCATTAATCCCGCACTAAACCACACTTAATGCCCAGAGCTTAGACAATAGATTCGCGGTTCCAACGTCGCGGCAAGTAGAAGGAATATTCGCTGAAGGGGTCTTTATCTCTCTCGCTTTCTCTCTCTTTCTTGTTCACAGCGGTCCTCTCGACAGGACGTTGAAAGCTCTTCGGGTGCCTTGCGAGCCAATATAAAGCGATATATATATCCGTTTTCCCAGTGAAAACCAACCTAGTCAGAAGGACTTGCCTTATTGAAAGTGGAGAACATCGTAACAGGGAAAAAGGGGTAGGGACTGGTAGGAGAGAATTTATTGAAACCGCGTACAGCACTGTTTCTATACTGCGCCCATCGTCACTCGACGCCGGCGAACCGTCGAGTTTCGACTCTCTGACACTGAATATGCATACGTTACATGCATATATGTGCGTATGTACGCGCGCTTCATTGATTTGTTTAATAAATAGCACGGTATCGGTATTTATATTGCGAGCGATATAACGCGATTCGCGATACGAGATGGCGAGGAGGTAGGTAGTGATAGACGGAGCCACCCGATCGGATTTATTGGAATATTTGCGTTACACTTTTGATCAGCAGCAACAATCTCCCTTGCACGTCAATGCTGTCGCGCTTTGAAGAAGCTCTGAAGCGCGATACCAGACAAAACTCTCTAGATTCAACAGGATTTTCCGATATGTGTGTTTAGAGGATGCAATTTAGGAGGCAAGTGCTTTGATCGTGGAAATCAGTTTTTTATTCATTTATATTGTACGCTAAAGTTGTGCAGTTCCTTTGAGAAATGCGCAACCTTTTATACGCTTTTATTGCAAATACATCGCATTACAAATAGATATTAAAATTATTCTCATAATATTATTTTTATATCGGTATATGAGTTTTCTATTAGAGAAATGGAATATTCTTCATATCAAGATTCGCGAATACCTTCGTTTAATATTTATAAAGATGAGGATAATTTTTAATTTGTTAATTGTTCTTTTGTTGCATCGGTCATTTTTGTTCTTGACAAAAGCAAAATTTCTCACGTAAGCTTTTGTTTAATATAATACCGTACATCTTTTACTACAGACGCATAGCGAGAGTTTTACTTACCTAATATTATCCTCGTGCATTTCTGGTTGTCGGAGGAATTTCCATTAGTGGAAGCACGAAATATTCTTGTATCGCCCGCGCGCGCTTTCGTCGACGTGAGCTTCTCGTTTCCACGGCAGATCTTCGATACCGTTGGATACGTGTAATCTTCGACAGTGGGCATTACCTCTGGAGTAGCGAGCGAAACGTGGTAGTAAAGTAACGGAGCATAGTTGTGTGCGACGGTAAGGAACTTGTCAGCAAATCGGTTTTCCGATGTCGCTTCGCTGTTGAATTTGGGACGTATATTACGAATCTACAAATGTAGCAATGAAATTTGAAATCAAAATAGAGCGCATTTTAAATTACAGTAAATTGATAAAGAATAATTGGAAGTAGTTTAAAATCATTTTAAAGAATTGGATTAGGAAATATGTCAATTTTGTAAAAATTGTATTTTTAATCCTAATATACACTGAAAAAAGTATTTACATGATTATGCTGGGTTTTTTTTCGACCCAGTATAATCATGCAATATTGCTACCCACATGGAAAATTGCAAGTGATTTCACATGAAATTACAAGTGATTTTTGCATAAAAATAATAATTTGACCTATATTTTACTATTAATACGTATTTTCACTTTTAAAAATCTTGAAAAAAAATTACAGTGATAATTAGGTAATTTTCCGGTTTTGACCAAGTAATTTCCATGTAAAAATACATGGATTTTGTTCAGTGTATTCGTATGTTTTTGTATAATATATTTTTTGATATGAGTTATATTTTGTCGTTTATTTTTAAATGGTCAGCTGCTCGGCTATAAATTAAATGATGTAGATGCGACGAAGCCAGCAGTTTCGAGTTATAGCGAGTAAGTGTATGAAAGAAAAAAAAACAGTCTCTCTCTCTCTCTCACACACTCTCTCTCACTCTCCCGTATTGATGGCACTGTTCACACGATGTTCATCTTGTGTCATCGTTTCGCTTTGCAAGATTTGGGGAATCGTGCAACCGGCAGAGCGTAAACGCCTAACGCCACAACGCGCGAAATTCGCATTCGCGCGCGGCCGTTGCGCGATTGTCGGGAATTACGGTGTGTGCCGTGTGCGACAGCCGGAGAACATTTCCAATAAGATACGAGCAATAAAAGACTTCGCGTTCGCAACGCGGCGAGACCCGCGTTTGTCCGTTCGTTCGCAGATTCGCACGCGTGTTTCCATTTGGAGTGGATACCAACGGGGAAAAAGCAAAAAACATACGAGTGAGAGAGAAAAAAAGAAAGGGGGATAAAAGGGAGAGACGTCGTCGTTTTGGGATTTATGCCGATCGATGCCCAGCCGTTAATCGGCCAATGAGAGAGGTACCTCATGTACGGTTCGCGGGACAAAGCCGGCCATTATTTTTCAGACGTGCGTCCCTCGATCGACGCCTTGTATTTCGCATACTTTATTACACGGTATTACCGGGCCCATCTTCTCTGCGGGCCCCTCCACCCTCATTCCGGGCCCCGTGGGCGAGCCTTTACGAGTTAACTGAGCTCGGCGGGCGCGAGAAGAAGACGCGAAGGACAAGGAAAAAGGAAAAAAGAGCAGGATAAGCGAAAATTCCAGAGAAATCAGAGAGAATAATGGGGGAAAAAAGAACATTGAGGAAATAAAATAAGAAGAGTACAGCTACGCAGATTTAATAAGTCCTAAAGTGTCATTGTTCACAAATACTTTCACTTTTACTTTTTGAATTTCGCATATTGTTTCCTAGACTCGAACTTGTCTGAGTTACAACAAATTATACACGAATATTGTATATTTTATATTTTGTTAGATAGGTATACATATACATTTATCAAATACATGCTTCTTAAACTCAAAGCATATAATTGTAAAAGTACTCTTATTTAGAGATCTAAATTTTCTCAGTCTGGAATATCCAGATCTCTCTATTAAGTTGGTTCTGAAAGAAAACGCAGAATTGGGAGGGCAATGAGGAGGCGCGTCGCAGAGAGGGAATGAAAAATCTGTCGAAATTGACGTTCATTGGAAAATTGCGACAAGCCGCTTTCGGAACAGGATGATTAATGCTTGCAAGGCGGCGTGCGTACGTACTTGCATCCCCGGCGGAGTGCATCGCCGTCGTCGGAAGTTTTCGGCGAAGTTTCCTCGCGCCGGGCAACTTTTCCTTCGGCACTCTTCTCTTCGAAGTCAAGTCGTTGGAGCTTATCACGTGGAACAGACCGGCGTTCGTATCAGGGAGTCGAGGGACCACTCAGCGCGGAATATCTGTCGAATGTTTTCACATGTAAACGTCTTTGGTGACTTGTAAGAATTCTCGCGCGATAGGTCGGTATAGTTGATACGGTCTACTGTAAATATCTTGCAAAATCCCACTTATTTTCGATGATTATTAATCGGTGCGTCGCGCAAGCTATTTACAGATTAGTCCGAATAACTGTAATTTATTAGGTTCTAGAGATCGGCACATTCAAATCGTGAAATGATACAAAGAGTAACATCTTTGTTCATTATATTTTAGTTTGTACACGGAAAGAACGGTTTTGCTGAAATATTAAAAAATTTGGCCAGATACAGATCTGAAAAATAATT
>NJRP01000053.1:460788-485493 GCA_003063835.1 Aphaenogaster floridana
AAAAAGCAACCAAAGTTTTTTGTATTGCTTTGTGTACGATTAGTAGGTTTTTTGCTGCGCTAATTGCGTCAATTAAAATTAAAAACAAAATTGAAAGAATTTGAAATTAAGTAACTGATATCATTCTACGAATTAAGCCCGATCAGTATTTCTCGGATTTTAATGATTAAAAATGAAGTTTTCATTTAATCGCTAGTTTTATCTTAACAAGTCAATGAAAAGTTGTTAGAGTCAATTTAACTTTAATGAGGTCTCCATGATTTGAGATGCAAAGATCTTCAGTCTCGGAAATTGAGTCTTTCGATTTTTTCCTTCGAGGTATTATATCAGAGCGAAAAGTCGTTTATCGACATATATGATGACAAATGAGGCCGAAGTCCCATCGACGGACGGATGGCCATTAGTGCTGACAAGAGAAATCTGACGGATGACTTAAGGTCCGAGGAGCCGAAGAGTTTAAAACTGAAAGCATTCTTGGCGAGTATTGACAAGGGTAACCGACTGCCATTACGTCCTCCGGAGGATCCTTCCTGCTCCTCGACCTTGCTATTCGGTTGAAAGCATTCTCATGGATTATTCACCACGATGCGAGAGTGTCGTCTCACTGAATGAAATATTTTAGCATAATTTCTATTCTTGAAAAGTTCGGCACTACGCGAGTCACACTTTCTTGAAACACATAAAACATTATAGTTTACCAGGAATAGATGCGAATAATGTATTATGTGAATGTTGAGCTATTTTTTAAAATTTAATTTGTACATTCGTACTTCTACCGCGTGTACGTGTAAATTTAAAATAAAAATGTCAGATTTAATTAAAAGGAAATTAAAATAAGGCCTATCTTGCAAGTGAAACCACACATTAAATCCTAAACGCAATGGATATGCAGGCTTTGATATTTCATTGCTTCTGTTTTCACGTTTCCAGATGGCATTAGTTTTTTTCGTCCCATAGTATGAAAATATTCGCATGACGTGTGTGGTTCATAACAGTCAAAAGATGAAACGTATGCCGTGTGTATTTCAATGACGACTCGCGGACGAGTGTGTGCATCTCACGGATGGGAATAAATCCCATTCGGTGGAAGGTTGCTCCTGTACGACCGGCGCTTTTCACGGGCAGGAAATCCCGAGCAAATCCAAACAAACCGGAGGAGGACCGACGTTCGCTCGCCACCTACGATTTCGAAAGGGACGGCGTTTTATTTATAGGAACTTTCGCCGCGGCACATGGCGGAATCACGCGTGTTTCCGTGTGCGTGAGCTGCACGCTCGCGGATAAATTATTTGGATAAGTCAGCATGGCTTTCTGTGTGCGCTATGACGATTCTCTGAAACGCGAAACTCGGCCGCCGTTTTAAATCTGAGGGCGAAGGGCGTCAAACATGCTTTCGGTAATATCGTTTAACGATTTAGCCTATTGCCTATAAATATTGTTTGAGTTGGTTCCGTTGGTACTTTCTCCAATAGATGCTCCAGAAGCGTTCAAAATGATACACGGAAAGAATGGTTTTGCTAAAATATTTAAAAATTTGGCCAGATACAGATCTGAAAAATAATTTTGTTGAATTATCAAAATAATTATGTAGGACGCCTAAAATAGTTGCTAGAATATCAAAACTTTTTGCAGCATTATCATTATGTTGGAGTGTCCTACATAATTATTTTGATGATCCAACAAAATTATTTTTCAGATCTGTATCTAGCCAAATTTTTTAATATTTCAGCAAAACCGTTCTTTCCGTGTACAAAATAAGACAAGATGCATTGAAATAATATATATACGCACGATAATGTTAAGATAAAAATTTTTCCGTAAAGAAATTCGCTTAGGATAGATTTCCTAAAATGTAAAATAGATTTTTCTTTTAGATATATTCTTAGTTTAGTTTAACGTGGAAATGTGTTCTACGCATTATCTTTTTACACGTAAATCGGATTGCTTTACCATTTAATTGTTGTAAAAGTGCTAAATAAAACAATGCGGTAGGTAGCGTTTTAATGGACGTCTCGAATGAGTCTTGTAACGTGCCTATAAATATTCAGTTCTACGTAAGCTGCTTTGAGCGGACGGCTTTTCTCCGATATTGTATAAGTAGTTCTATTTTATAAAGTGAATTACAATATTATACCATCGATTACATCTGGATTTATTTTTTATATGACAAATTTATTTTCTGTTAAAGCAAGAATTATTTAGTTTTTTGAGAGAAAAAAAGCTGTCGAAAAAAAGGATTAGGGTTGTGAGGGTTAAAATCACTTCTACCTGAGCTTAACGCCTCAGGAACAGTCAATTGACCTCCGAAAGAGAAATCAGTATTCTCTGATGGGCTGCGTGTTTAAACTTCATAGGTGGGTTTGATTTTTTCCGTAGCTTCTCTGTCCCTCAGAGCGCTTTCGATGGATTATTCGTTTAATGGCCGGTTAAATATTGACTCTCGGTTATTCGGTTTGCGTGTGACCTGGCTGTCGACGCGTTTCGCTGTACATAATCCTGTCTATCTAGATGGAACAGATGTACCTGTGGCTACGAATCTCCTAACAGAGGCACGGTTACGCTGCAGTTTGCAAACATGCAATCTATTTGAAGACATTAATAGCAGCTGTAAATATCACATTTTTCGCGATTAAACGACTGAATCGAAAATAAACGACACGTCAATGAAAAAGATTATGAAAAGGATTGCGTTAAGTTAGGCGAAGATTAATAGGTATCTCGGTTTTCTTCCTAATGACTGAATAATCGAAAACACACATGTCTCATGTTAAAGAAATTACGAGTTATATCTGATATTCCTATACGTCCAAAGAGTTGTATATTATTTAATACTAACAATTGATCAAATTAACATCCATAATTTTAAAAGTATGCTAAATTATATAATTGACAATATATGGAAATCCTTGTAAAAAATTGAAAATTACTCAGAATTATTTTAATGTTGAAGATATATTGAATCTATCAATAGCGGATAAATTCTAGATAGTTTCAGAAAGAAGTCAGACGTTGACAAAAAATTAAATGATCAGGCTTGCCGACACGTTTCTCGACCGTGTGCCTACGCGAAAGAGCGCGATTAACGGCCAGCGTCGAAGCGGCATTATAACGAGCGTCGCGACGTCCGTCCGCTTCGTTTTCAAAGGTAACGTCCGCCCTTCTCGTCAGCTGGCCGGTACGCGGCGGCTTGGTCAAATAAAACCGACGTGTTTTTAATGATCCGCGAACAAATACGCGTGCATTCCGCGTATGCGTTCGCGGATGGCGATGGCGTATGTCGCATGCGTGCATTCGTGCGTTGCGTCGAACAGTTCTGGCGGTCATGGAGGCGCCGAGGGTTCTGCGAGCAAAAATATATCCGAACGGCTGTGTGAGGTCAAATTCATGGTTCGCTCGTGCAAAAATCACTGCCTCTCCGATAGCTGCACTTGGGAACGTGTGCGTGTTTGCGGACGTTTGATAATTAAAGTCGACCGGTTTTCATGATTTGTACACCAACGATTCAATAATTTCTTTCCTTTTTTATATGCACACGCGCTGCTACATTGCACGTAGTGCCAGTAAATTACGATTACTTTTATTATTTGAAAAGATCGAGTTACTCGTTTACAGAAAGATAATTATAATCTCGAATACATAATGTATGAATGTTTAATTAAAGATATTTTTCCATATCATTAACTTTATAAAAGATTGGCAGTTTAATAAAAAGAAAATAAAAAATTTTAATTATAACTTTAATTTTCATTTTTATGTTTGTAGCTAGAGAGAGCACAATTAATTCTGTTTTATTTAATAAAATATTCCGCCGCACAAAATATGACGACTGCTCCATTATAATATTTTAACTGACTCAGCAATTTCATTGGCTTAGCGAAACATTGGCGGCACGATGAGACTCTCGAGAAAAATTCATCAAACTCAGATGGCTTGCGACGTGGCTGAGATTACAAACAGCGGGATTTTTCGTGCTGCATCGTCATAGCGACTCTAGCAACAAGTGATATTCGCGGTTCCTTTTCCTTCTATCTCCATTTTCCTTCCCTTTTCTCACGCTTCCATGCTAGCAGCAGGAGCTTATGTTGGTTTCTATCTGTTCGTCTGTCCGCAATATACCTTTGTGTCTCTCTGTACACGGTGTATTGTAGCGTATGTTTTGCCTTTTAGCAACGCATCGCACTCGCAGATCAAAAGTCTCGCGCTGTTTTCTATGTCTCTCAAAGAGACT
Source organism: Aphaenogaster floridana (assembly GCA_003063835.1). NCBI lineage: Eukaryota > Metazoa > Arthropoda > Insecta > Hymenoptera > Formicidae > Aphaenogaster > Aphaenogaster floridana. Next base: position 465,017 of record NJRP01000053.1, read on the forward strand.
TGCAATTCTTAATCGATAACGTTCCTCCTAGTTTTCGTTTTTTTCTCTCTTTCCTTTCTTTTTCTATCATCTCTCTTTGTCTGTTCTTCTATAGATCTACATCACTAAACATTTGTTCTTGGAAATCCCTTTTGTATTCTTGGCATTCAGCGAAATAAGTTAATTGTCGGTCCATTACAGAATTTACAATTTATTCAGCATATTTTTTTGCTACTTAGACTTATCTTATTTCATCATTGACAAAGAACGGGGTGAAACTAAAAGAAAAGGTGCATTTATGCATGACAGAGCAAAGGAGGATTTGAGTCGATGCTACAGGTCCAGGACAAGAAAGAGGGGAGGCTAATGAATCCCTGTGGGATGCTAATGGCTTGCAGTCGTACATTCGCGCTCTATTTACGACTAGAATCAATTACGGCTAATTCGACGGCTATCTATTAGTCGAATATATTCCGTGAAACCGCTGCCTCTCGAGGACGTCTTTATAAGCGATGCTTCTGCGTTTAATTATTCGTGGAATATATTCATGCTTCTAGATGCGTCTAGATTCGCTCCTCGGGATGGATGTGACATTGCTAGATCGACATTTAGATACTCGTATGAATATACAGATCAGATTATTTAGATAAAGCGTAGCTTGTGGAGACGGAGTTATTTAATACGATTACGATAAGTAAACGGGTATATAATATGATATGAATACATAGTATTATATTATCGTGAGATTAAATTCGCTTTTACATAAGGATATCAATTGTCAATATATATATAGTATTAGAATGCGATGAGAACGAGGATTTTAATTAAAAATAACCAAATTTCGTATAAAGAGCAAGAATAAATAAAAAATGCGCTGAAATGAAAGAAATATTTGCAAAATAGTTTTATGCATGTTATGATAATTTTTCGTGATAAATAGAAATACAATAGCGCTCAAAAGTTTTTTGACAAATAGTTATTTGTAAATTACTTTATTAATACCAATACTATACATGTATTAAACTTTATAATATAATCTTTGCATATAATAACACATACGTTTATAACAGAAATATATTTTAGCAAATATTAATAAATATTACATAAACAACGTAATAGCCCTGTTTGCAAAGTAAAGCATGAAAACTGATTGTCAAAAGACTTTTGAGCGCTACTGTAGATTGATAGATGGATAGATAGCTTTATTGATTCCCTATAGGATTATAATAACTTTCGCATATATATCTTGCATAATAGATAATACGTACGTAATATAATATATTATTTATCTTATGTAATCTGCATATATAGCCTCTTATTAACATTCTCATGATGAATATAACATACTATTTCAACGCATTATAATAATATGTAATATATATGTATTATATATAATAATATGCGTATGATATACAGAGTGTTATTTATTATTCAACTAGATTTCTAATGGTAAATTTCCAATGCCTTATTAAAATCATAGTATTCGGATTTAATGCGAAAACGGTTTGTCAAACGATATTGTTTCTGCGGTTACTAATGATGTTAATAAGATTACAAAGAAAAGCAGTGTGCGACCGGCGCGGCGGGGCAAATTGTTTATGCCTTTCTCAGAAAGCGCGACCTAATTAAGCGAAATATGATAGAATCTTGCTTACGGCTTCGCTTCGGCCGTTCAAGAAACCGTGCTCTCGTAATGATGAAGGAGGAAGAGAGAAAGAGAGACAGACAGAGACCGAGAGAAAGAGATCGACACTCGAGAGCGAACTTTGAAGTCGCGGCACTGAAAATAATTTACCACGATGCCTGTCGCTTTGAACGTCGCTCCCGAGTGCGGCATAAATACCCCCGTAATAGGCTCCGAGACTTTTAGGGAGATTGAGGGTGGGTAAGCGCGAGAGCCTAGAGATCTTAACTGCAAAGTCCCTTCGAGTCACGCGAGCCGTGGCCACGTCCCGGTCCGCTTCACCGGTGTAACAAATCAATTAGCGGGATAATTATTGCTTTTCATTCTCGAACCGGTTCCGCGCATCATCACGCCACGAGAATCAAGATATTCGGTTTCTCTCTTTACGTCTCTTTTACTGCCTGCTAGCAAAAGAGAGAACCGAAGACTTTTCCATTTCTCGTTCAATCTTTGCATCGTAGCTTCGGAATGATTATGCAAACTGCCATTCTTTGATAAACGAGTCATAATAAATCAGTAAAAAAACAAGATATATAAGTTCTCTTGCATAATTCTATTAGCATAAAAGTTAAGTTTTTTTCCTATTATAAAATCAAAGAGAAGAGATTATACATATAATAAAGAAACAGCTTACATTAACTTCTAAAATATAATTAAAAAGAATAGATATCTATAATGCAAAATAACTACTATTTTGTTAATTTTTTTAAATCTAGGAAAAAGAGATAAACTTTATATAAGAAAGAGATAAATTTTATATATAAAAAGAGATAAATTTTTAAATCAGTCCCTTATTTCAAAGTCCGGATTCTTGACGTGAGATGACTCATTTATTTTTCCTGCGGATATGTTTTGAGACATCGATACTCAGTCCCGGATGTTCTATAGCGAAATTCGCCGAACATCAACCGCAGGTTTCCATCAGAGAATAGATTGCATTCTTGTATCGACGATTTCCAAGCGCAGTTGTGACTATGACTTTCCGATTTCGCGGTTTTCGCAAGGCGAGTCATATCTTCATGATTAGGTTAGCTTTCTCTTCGGAGATGCCATAGGGGAACGAACAGGGGGATGATGTCTATGGAGAAGAAAGGATTGCGAATTTCTCGATCTCGATAGAATCCAATAGCATGGCGAGCAAAAGACTGCTCTAAGCAGTTAACCCTCTTTTCTTCGTTCATTCGGAAAACGGAAACACTTCCATTTCCTGCAACAGACTGGAGAAAGTCGAGGATCGTTTCGTCGTGCTTTCTTCTCCAGCGTCAGGTCACGGCTTTGCTTTTGTTTTCGATTGTTTTGCTACTCATGTGTAAAGTTCGATAATCGTAATTTTGATCAACTTTGTTACAATTGACATACGCCATTGACGACAATTCGACAATTCATCATTTATAATTATAGATTTATCACTTTGAATTCTTGAATCGTTGACATATTTAAAAACCTAGGTATCATCCTTCTTTTTGATTTAGTGACTTTTTTTACAAAAATTCAGAACCATGTATTTTTATAAAAGTATAATATATTTTTCTTTTGTTCAAATATATAGGAAAAAATATAGTACCAAACAAATGTGATTGGCCATATTTTGATTAAAAAATATTTTTGTTATTTGAATTGTGGAACATTTTTTTATTTTGAAATTTAATGTATTATTTTATGTGTGATTTTATATATGTCAGATTTATTGCAATTTATCATTATATAGCTACATTTATAAAATTCCCAACAGTAAGCTACATAACTTAATCAATATTATGTAAAATTTTTATATGATGAAGTATGATATCGACGATTTCAATATTTCGAAACTACAAATATCGTTTAATTATGAAATTTTTTTAAGTACGCCTGAGAATTTTTTCCTCGTAAGTAAATTACGAGTAGTACGAGAATGTGGAAAAAGTCGGATCGTGCAAAAAACAGCGCTGGAAACCACAGCGGGACGATCGCGGGGGTTGGTTCGTCGGCTCGGAAAAAAATCACTCTTTATTGTTTTCGTTAACTCCGCGCCTGTCTTTCTTCGTTCAAGACTCCGCCGTATCCTCGGGAAGACAGGCGGAAGAGGGTGAAGGAAAAATATGGGAAAGTGTAATAGGAAAGAACCGGTGGTGAAGGTTGCTGGCATTGAATAATAAAGGAGCGTACGATCACGTTCCTCCTTCTCTCGAATGCTCAGAATTCCAGCAAAACGCTCGTTTTTCTTATCGTTCGTGCGATTAGGGAATTTCGGAAAAATAGATACTTTTTGTCGAATGAAATAAAAAATTAATGCGAATGAAATAAAAAAATTCTTATAAAGCGAGATCTTCTTGTAAATAATTATTTTTCGCGAATTTTGTATTACATGAGAGAGAGAGAGAGAGAGATAATCACTTAATATTAATAGAAAGAATAATCTAGTTTTAACAAAATACAGATTATTTACCAATACCTCAGTAAAGTTTTTAAGCGACAATATTGTTGCGATGAGATTTTTGATAAATGTGATGAGAAACGTAATTTCGGCTCGACGAGTAATCAGAATTTGTTTTACGCGATCTTTCTGTTGGACATTTTGTGATGTGATGTATCACGAGACATATACGATCAAATGGATACCCCTCTACACGGACATAAAGGGACTAAAAGTTTCCCCATGGCGAGGTGTTTGCACAGGCCAGCTGTTGACGGCTTGCCTACGGTCGCAAAAGCTTAAATACCTACTCTACCAGCCAGTGCGCCATTCATGAAAATTCAGGAAAGGGTCTGGATTTCCTATGTTCCCGCGTGGGGCCTAGCTCAGCCAAAAGCTTGTCATGATCGACGACTTCGGCCCTAATTGTTTGTCCTTCGTCCGATAGGCGATTAGGCGGATCATCCGAGCGCACGAGCATATCGAGTATGCTTTTCGATCGATAGCTAAGATAAAATCTTGGTCACGACCTTTCGTACAGCCTAATACAAAGTAAAAAATCTCGTCATTGAAAATAATTTTCCATCAAGTAGAGAAAGAAAAGAAACGATACCAAAAAAGTTAATGTTTAGAACAATCTGCAAATTTTAAAGTCATTACGAACTAATAATTCTAAATATTAAATAGTATTTTTTAAATACACGTTATTATATTATTATTTGTAGATATACATACAGGGTGGACCATTTAAGTTGATAATGCGAAATATCTCAAAAACGAAGCATTGGAGAAAGAAATGTTGTAAATAAAAGTTAATTGACTTTAGGGGAGAAAGCAAATTGCATGATTTATGTTTTATTTGGAGAATATTTTCAAGATCATTTGAAGGTCAATCTAATTTTTTAAAATGGAAACTTACATTTTTTATTTTGTATTCTTATTCCTCGTAAAAAATAAACAACTTTTGTAGGAACCATTTTTCAATTTAGCACATGTTTTCTGGAGTCGTTGGCACGTTACGTACACATCAATCTTTTGTACAAAGAATTGGAAAGTGCATTGAAGTAGAAGGGCATCACTTTGAACATTTATTACTGTAATCTAATTGAATTATGTTAATGTTTTTTTAATATACTTTTAAATTGTAATTGCGCACTAATTACCGCGCTGTACTCTCATTGCCTTATTTTTCTTTATATTTTCCTATATTGTGAGAGTCTTATATGGTTATTTTTATTTAATGTTTTTTTGTTTTGACAGATAATACAAATGTACAGTAGAAGCTTACATAAAATAGTACTGTTATCTGCGAAACTTACAGTATGTGCTAAATTGAAAAATGGTTCCTACAAAAGTTGTTTATTTTTTTACGAGGAATAAGAATACAAAATAAAAAATGTAGGTTTCCATTTTAAAAAATTAGATTGACCTTCAAATAATCTTGAAAACATTCTCCAAATAAAACATAAATCATGCAATTTGCTTTCTCCCCTAAAGTCAATTAACTTTTATTTACAACATTTCTTTCTCCAACGCTTTGTTTTTGAGATATTTCGCATTATCAACTTAAATGGTCCACTCTGTATACATTATATACATATACTATAATGTAGAATCGTTAAAACATCGCCTTGAGCGAAGTCAAGAGACAACGATGAAAAGTTACCGCAGATTTAAAAAACGTTACAGGATGTAATTGACGCAAGGTCATATGTCGCATGCGGTGACACACTGCGATAATCTTCGGCTAATTGGACACGCGTACAGGTACGCCAAGTTGCGTGGAGAGAGTTAGGTGGGTGCGTCGATAACAATGGATAATCCGCGCATTCACGGGGCTCTGCGGCCGCGCGTTCGAGAGTAGATTCTCGCGCGTTTCCCCTCGTCTCGCGCCCGCCTAGATATCCACTCTGCGGGCCATGGGGGGTGGAATCCGTGCGCGCGGTTACGTATAGGTACTCGCATGTACTCCATAGGTTTACGGATAAAGGAGCCCAGCAGCCATATGGCGCCAAAGCGGAGCCCTTACCACCCCTTTTCGCTCTCATCCCCCTTCGATTCCCCTTCCTTCGCTGTTCGTTGTTCCTTCCGTCTCTGTATTTCTCTCTCTCTGCATCTCTTTCATCCAGGCTCTCTCCCACCCCTTTGGCACCCCTATCCGCCACGCACGCTTCAATTCTCTAATGGATTTGTGCTCGCTGATTACGTCAGCCAGCGTAGTACCTACCTTCCACGCTGCAAGGTATGTGTACATGCTGGGATGTTCATAATCAGGGTCCTCATATTAGCCCGTTAAGGGGTACGCATGTCTGAAGCCGTCATACATCGCAATGCAATCGCCGACGATAGAGAACGGCGAGACGACGATTCCTTAATAGTTACAAAATTGACGTAATAGAAAGCAATTATACTAATCCTGAATTTTAGTTTTATTTAATTGCAGTAGGAGGGTATTTGAATTGTTGGTACAGAGAGAAATATTAGAGCTTATTGTTAGTAGTCTTATTTATTAATATTATCTATTAATTATATAAGATATTTGTGGATTAATGGAAGAAATAGGGGAAGATAAAAGAATCATAGGAAACTTAATAATCTTTTATTCCATTTTTCATGAATGAATCAGAATAATATATATATTTTTATTATACAATTTTCATTTTAAACACAATTTCATTCTATACACATGTACAAGATTGGGAAGTAACACGTTACTTGTAATGCCGTTACCGTTACTGTTACTTTTTTATAATAACGATTTGATAATGACATTACATTTTTTCATAACGCTAACAGTAATGCCAGGATTAGGAAAAAAGTCACACGGAAAGAAGATTTTACTGAAATATTAAAAAATTTGGCCAGATACAGATCTGAAAAATAATTTTGTTGGATCATCAAAATAATTATGTAGGACGCCTAAAATGGTTGCTAGAATATCAAAACTTTTTGCAACATTATCATTATGTTGGAGTGTCCTACATAATTATTTTGATGATCCAACAAAATTATTTTTCAGATCTGTATCTGGCCAAATTTTATAATATTTCAGCAAAACCATTCTTTCCGTGCACTTTTAAAAAATAACCCATTACTCATTGAAAAAAAGTAACTCGTTACTTTATTCGTTATGTATATGTAGAGAATGAAAAACTACGCCGATTAGTGTATTAAAAAAATTAAAAAAAGAAAGTATGCAAATTAGGAATTTGCACAGTGCTTTCTCATCAATTTAAAGGGGGTCAAATTAGAAAGAGGTATAATGCATCATCAACATTTTATTGTTAGTTGGTTCACAAAGCTTCCTCTATGAGGAATTTTTTTTCATTTCTTTTTTTTTTGTTTGGCTCCCTCTCTCTCTCTCTCTCTCTCTCTCTCATAGAGGAAGCTTTTGTGAACCAACTAAAATATTGATGTGCCTCTCTCTAATTTGACTCCCTTTAAATTGATGAGGAAGCACTGTGCAAAATCCTAATTTGCACACTTTTTTTAAACGTTTACAAATAATTTTGCCCTATATTTCAGAATTGTTTTTTATACTTGTTTGCTTTAAGAAAATATGTGCATTGATTTATGTTTCCAAACGCGCGCTGTCTTTTTTTACCGAGTGTTATTAGGATTCCGCGCCCATCGAATTTGCTCAGTTTCTGTGTGAAATATTTCATTTTCTTTATTTCTCTAGGCTTGTAATATTATTCTTTGGGCCGGTTCTAAACATTATTTTGCAATATTTCTTTAATTTTGTAAAAATCTTTGACTTTTTTTGCAATAATTTTACATTCTTGCAATAGGATTACTTTTTATGTTTTATTATCATAAATTACATTGGACAATTTTAATTTTACTTTACTGTCTTTCCGTATTTGACATTCGCGATGCTCACTTGAAAATTCATTTTCTCTCGGTCACCAATTCATGTAGTAACTGCGTTCACGTTTGTCTTACCTCGTTCGAATTGTTTTTTTTTAATTGTAATTTGATTTTCTGTACGAACCACTTATTGAGATTGATGTAATTTGTAATTAATTTGTAATTATATCCAAACGTTATAAACTGCGTTTTCTGCAGTTAGAGCTACCACGGACATTACACAAAAATTTCAAATTTTTCTTAAAAAAGAACCCCTTTACCGATCATCACGCAATTCAATAGGAACCTTCCTTAAATAATTCTCTATCGATTAAAAAAAAATGCAGCCCGATATCTCCAAATTTGCGGAAGTTAGAGCAACCACGGACATCTAAATCGTACACACATGCACGCACGCACACGAACATTTTGTAGAAATGTAAATTTTTGACATTTTAAAACATTCTAAACACATTGGCATTAAAAATTGAAAACAAAATTTTTTCACGAAAACAAAACTTCCTCTATGAGGAAGCAGCAGATGCAACTGAACTTTATATCTGCATGTATGAACATAAATCCATACATGAACTTCGAAAGTTGAGGCATTTAATATTATTTAATTTGATCTATTAACTTTTTTCATATCTCAAACCGTTTCGACGATACAATCCGTTGAAGTTCTGAGAAACACATATAATTTTTTATTATTTTTTTTATTCTGCATTACTATTACATTTATATATAACATATATTATACTTATATAGATTGTTAATGTCTTCTCTCTTTCTCTCTCTCTCTCACACGCGTATATATGTATATACCAACAATTTATAGCTACGCAGAAACTATCGCAGAAAGTATCGCAGCCTGCTACGGTAAACAAGAAGCTAGATTTCCGTATTATCAGAGATGTCATCCTTCCTGTTAATTACCAACTCTTTCTCTTGATAAACAAGAATTTGGAAATGAGAAACTGTTGTAGTACTCTTCTTTTTTAATAAAAATTTCGGTTTTGGTGACAATTTTTGTGTGCGATGAGCGCGGTATCCGTGCACAATATCACGTGATCACCGCAAAAATCTTTCACATTGCGCGAAGAGACGCGAAGGGACTATCGGGGTGAGCGATATTGGGAGTATCAATGGGTCGGAGTGTCGCTGGGTTGACGTATAAATAAATTAAGCGCGCGTAGCCGTCGTGCGGGCTGGTGTTTACGGGTGGTCCGACTGACCGGACGTTTATTTCAGGAGCGTTATATACGGGAAATCAATGGGACGTAATTCCATCGTCGAATTCTCTCGCCACGACCATGGCACGACGCGGTGACGGCACGCGTGTGCGTGCGTACACGGCCGTCCGCGTGCGGCACGGAATTATTATTATTCACAAGCTGATCAATGCGGCAGACAACATCGTGGATGTTTCGCGAATATCAATTAGGCTTAGGTGAAACGAAGAAAGTCGCGTAACAAGGACGATTCGAAGACACTTGCAGCTTTCAACGTTGAATTATTGTAATATCGTGTCGCTTATATATTGATTGCTGATAAAGCTTAGTAATAATTTAAATTTACTTATACTAACTAGATATAACATCAATACTCGATAAAAGCTACCTGTCGATACATCACATTTACACTTTCTACAGCTCCTACTAATGATAGCCCGATCGATCATAAATGTCAATCCAATCGTGCACCGTTGATAAATCGCGCATCGCGAGATTGATTGAATACCTCCTCGAATCAGCCGCATTTGTATCGCTTGTCGCGGAAAACATTTCTCCGAAATTTGAAATTCGATCACGTGCCGATGTGTGCATACGCGGCTGAACGTACCGAACATGCATGCGGGACGTTATCGCCGCGGATATGATCGTAACGGTGCATATTTATGGGACGGATTCCCGCGCCGAAGAGTCGTCATCGCATCCAAACAAATGAACGAATCCGACGCTAACCGTTTCTGCCATCACGACCGGGTCATCAATATTTCATACCCGTTCGATTACGACGTCGCTTCTTCTGGACGCTGGTCAGGATCGGCTTGTTGCAGCGTCTCCACGTGCTGTGAGAAAATGCGTACGCCGCTTTCAAGCGCGCGGTGTTGTATTTTCGCATGACGACGCGTAAACCAGATGCGTTAGCCCGTGTGAGGCAGTCGTTTTTTTTACACCGCACACAGGAATTCGCTAACGGCTGTTTTCGAACGGGATTTTGAACGGCAATCGCATTTTCGAATTCGATCTGATGAATTTGACAGCGGTAAAAAACCGCGCGTCATCGAATTTGCGCGTAAATTGGCTTACCGAGAAACAAAAAAAATCACAGCCGATCGAACTAGGAATCGGCAGACGCTTTCGAAATCCGCGTGTCAACTGTCGAGAGTGCTTTCCACGCTATCGGGCATTTTACGATTCCGCGAGATCCTCGAAAGCTGATACGGCCCCAGTCGAACAAAAATGCGCACGAGCGCGGGGATTGCGTGTATCGAGCACTATAAATTGTCTTGTAGTTAGGTAGCGACCGAAGATAGTGGGAACCCAGGCGTTTCGCTCGCGATAGCGTGCGACATCGAGGAATTTATTGGACTATAAGGTTCGCGAAGGACGTGAGAATATTGCATCGTTTTACCGACAGTAAAGCGGACTTTGTAGCCCGCGTAACTGTCCGAATGGCGATATCTAATCGTAATGACACCGTCATGGTCGCATCTTCGCTTACCAAATTGCGATTGGATTCTCTCCAACGAGAAGACGCAGATTGCAACGTATATGTTAAAAATCCATGCATGGACAACCTATACCGTACAATCGTCTAGTTTATGAATATCATAGTCTATGAATATGTTCGACTTATGTGATTCAGATTTATTGGAGAATAATTAAAGAGCTCAATTCAATAATATAAGAGAGAGATTTAACTTATTTTTTAAAAATTTAAAGTCTGATAAAGTCAAATCTAGATAAACTATTTTATTTCATAAGATTTTAAAAAAATTTTATAAATTTATTTGAATGGGATTTTAATTCAAACTGATGAATTTATTTATTTAATTGTATTCAGCGAAGGCTTGTATTTCACGTTTATGATTTGCATTCACTATGACTGAATAGCATTCTATCTCCTCTGAGAAAACACGAAGACAGCATAGACAAGATTGTATATACATATGTATTTATATGTCTGTTGTTTCTTTTATCGGAGCGATTAAAATGACAGGATATGATCGATTTCATTTTCCTTAAAATGCGTACAGCAGCCAGATCGATTCCTCGTCTTGCACGCCGTGACCTGTATGCTTCTCCAACATTGCTGCCGCAAGGCGCTCCAAGATTTAACGAGGCATGAGTTAATGCCACCTCTCGCTTCCTATGTTCGTGAACCTATGCGCCTCGCTACTATGTTTGTGCGCGCCGTGAACCTCACACGCAGTTACTTCGAGCGAATATCACGCATGGCTTCATCAAATGTCGTAATTCCTTCGGGAAAGTATGCACCTTGCACGTAATAGAAAATTCTTCTTGGGTGCGATCCGCTATTTTTGATGTAGGCTTCTTCACGATAGTTGCAGCGCTACGTGTGAAAATTATATATATTTTCGATACAAGTACAACCGCGATCGAGAATAGTAATAGAATATTATACGGTAATTATTGCTCAAATATTGTTAACTGATTGTTGAGTGTTAAATATTAGATATTCATATCAAAGAGAGAAATAGAGAGAAATGTTTCTCCTCTAACTTTTATTTTTTAGAATGAAGAATGTCTAAAAAATGAGTAAATTTTTAACTTCTAATTTTTTTTAAGATAGTTATAATTTTACTACGACTTCCTTCATATATGACATTATAGAGTTCTTTGCGAGCACATATGTATATATGTGATTTCAAGAAATATACGTATATATGGTCTCTTGGAAATACAAGAATCTGGTACTTTAAATTTCCAACCTTTCTTTTCATCTAGCGACATAGTTTCCAGAGTACTTAATATTATTTTTGCGATTTTGGTCGCACTATTAGTTATTATTATTTGTGCCTCGATGATTTCTGCTTGAATGTGTGTAAAATATCTCGTACGAACAGATATTCTCTAAAATATAGATCGTTAGTTTTACATTTTTCCAGCCGGCCGTGTATCGAACGCGATTCATGATTGTCGTCGAACCCCGAAATAAGTAGCATTCTTTCCCTACTGCCAGCGGAACAGAATGCCAGTTTCTCAGGTAAAATGACGTCTAGGAAGATCCGTACGGACGGCATAAGAGTCCGGAATTTAATATTAAAAGCTCGTTCAGCGTATGAAGCGCACATCGAAGAAGATGGGGAGGAGGTTATATCAGGCCGGGATTCTTGAAATTTATCTTTTGCTGTACGTATTCGTTAAGCTTTAAGTTTTTCCGCCTACAAGTAGTCAGCCGAGCTTTACGATCTTTCTTCCTTCCTCTCCTCCTCCTCATCCTCTGCTTATCTCTTTCTCTCGTTATCTTTGAAAGCATCGATCTTTGCGTCATCTGGACCGTTGCATCTGCGCTTCGTTATGTTGGTTTCTTCGTCGTACTTGTGCGTGGAAATCTTCGATGCTTACCTCGACCGGCTTCATCAAATATCGCACGTTGCGGAACATTTATTGAACCTGTTGACTCTCCGGGCTTCTCGTCGGAAAGTTGGGGAAGATCTTACTGCCCGCGCTCCCGGCCAATTAAAACGTCGCGGAAGTTAAATATAATGCGCCAGATACTCCATCTTCCGTCGTCCTCTTTTGAAACTTTCAAGATTTATTATCTTATCTCCAATTTTTCTTCTCCTTAGATCAGTGTACTGTTGGTGACTTGTCAGAGAGCGGAATTATATAAAATATCTCACATCAAAGATATAAAAAATTACCAATGTTCTGTTTAGTCTATATCTATAGTGATTTAAATATTTATACCTCAGCATCAATATTGCATAACGAACTGGTCGAACGATAAACACGGAATAAAAAAATTACATTTAATCTCGATTTTAAATCTTGCACCAAATGCAAGCAAAAAGAGTGCTTGGTTGCGGACGAGAGATTTAGTGAGAAAAAAAACAAGAAGAACTCTCGTAGTTGTTGCGTCTCAATAGGACGCTCTTATGTCGCAACGTACAAAAACCTCCTTTTAGAGCGTACGGGGTGTCATGATACGCGAAGGAGGAAAATGAAAATTCTGATAACGTGTCAGCGTGGGTTCGTCTGTAAGACATGTTACAGGGATGTGTCGACATCCAACATATATATGACAATTGTCTTACAGATAATATAAAGTTTTCGTGGAGTTTCTTATGTGTATCTACATATGTAATTGCGCAAAGAGAGAAACAGTTCTAAAATCATATTTCCAGATTTTAAAAATGAAAACGTTAACGCAAAAGTATTATTTTATGAGAAAATCTTTTATTTAAGGGCTTTGGATACTCAAGGCAACCGCCTGGTTGCGATTGGCGTATCACTGTTCTGGAAAACGATTTATGGCACTTTATTGAATTATTATTTGAGGCAATAGACAGCAGATTGACATAACCAACAAACTGAACCTCACTAATGAACAATTTTTGGTGCGATAAATGAGTTATTTTACCAATGAGATCTTCTGCAAAATAAAAAGACAGGTTAAAAGGTGTACAACTTGCGAAAGATCTCATTGGTAAAATAACTCATTTATCGCACCAAAAATGGTTCATTAGTAAAGTTCAGTTTGTTGGTTATGTCAATCTGCTGTCCATGCCTCAAATAATAATTCAATAAAGTGCCATAAATTGTTTTCCAGAACAGTGGTACGCCAATCGCATCCAGGCGGTTGCCATGAGTAATTAGGGCCCTTAAATGTTTTAATTAAAACATAATTAATATTAAAAATATAAAATAATAGATTTATTTAAATGTTTTAATTCTGTTTTAATTAAAACATTTGAATAAAAGATTTTCTCATAAAATAATACTTTTACGTTGACGTTTTTATTATTAATTAAAACATAATAATTAAAAAAAAATTTTATTTTTAATTAAAACATAATAATTAAAAAGAAATTTTATTTTTAATTAAAATATAATTAATTAAATAATATAATAGAAATTAACCGTTAGTACCCACACTGGGTTAGCGTAGCTCGGGCCGATTTTCAAAGTTGCGGCATTTTTTCCGATCTCTTTTTACTTATTGTAAAATATCTTTTGTGCTACAACTTTTTCAACTTTCTCACCCGAATATTCTTTTTTTTCAGTCTTTAAACTATCGATTAAAAAAAATAATTAAAATCGATGCATTACAACCTGAGATACAAGCAAAATAAAACACCGGGTTAGGAATACCCGAGTAGGTGTAGATAGGGACTTTTTTGAAGTGTGGGTACTGAGGGTTAATATTCTCCCTATTATATTTAAACATTAACACTTGAGTCTTGACACGTCTTACGAATATACAGATAGATTAGACATATTCAATCGCGATTGTTCGATTCTTGATTCGCTCTCATCTTGTTGTCTACTGATTACTTGCTTTGATCTCCGTAATCATTGACTTTCCCTTGGACTCTATGAATCTCTTGTCCCTTTTTCAATTTTATTTTTTTTTCCAATATTTAGTCGCATTCCTTGGTAGAGGATGATTATAATAGTTCTCATTCGTTAATGACGTTACCTGCTTTCAAATGTTCGCGATCTTTCTTCGCAAAGTCTTTGCGACGAATTTGTTTATATTTTTATATTTGTTACATGTTCTTGAAAAACACGTAAAAAAAAGTAGAAGACGTATCAAAAAAGACGTAGAAACGTCTATGTAACCATAATTGCATAATAATGGTTAAAAGAAAGATTACCAAATCGCGTAACTTTCACTTAATCTTTGCTTTCCATTATATGGTGTAATGACTATGCATATAAAGTTAAAATGGAAGGCACTGAATCTATGTCTGGAATGCAGAGACTACGTTGAATGCATTAGGCACACTCATCACGTAATACGCTTCTTCGAGTTAATTAACTAACAAATACTAGGTAATTACAGGTGGAAATTTAAACAATTTATCTCCCTTTCGCGCGCCTTTTCCCACTGACCTGAATTACGTGTACACCCTTTCTACCGCTTTAATCACTTTATACAAGGTGTCTCGTGTGCTAAAAGCTTCCGAAATATTTCCGTTTTCTCTAGAAATATATGTATAAGAATTTTATATATTTTATCGCAATCGGAAGAGCATTTTCTGAGGACGCTCCGATATAGGTATCCACTTTTGTTTTTACATAGATACAATCGCGGGGATTTGCCGCGACTCCCTCGACGACGAGAATGTTATTTCTATTCGCGGTGAAGGGGGTAAAATTTGAAATTCATTATTTAATTAAGCTCAAGGAAATGAGCGTGGAATCGAACGTAATGGAAGGCTTAAAGGGATCCGCGGAGGGGACGATACGACAACAGCACAAGCCGTCGAAGCTGCGTGGCGCGTAGGAAAACATACCCGGTGGTGTGTATAGATACGTACACGTATATATACGTGCGAATCGGCATGGCAGCCAATTTAAATGCAGATCGTGGTTTAAACGCTGCCGACGTTCGAACACATGAGCCCGTCGACCGTCGCACGCAGTGCACCCCCTTGAAACTCTGGTCTCTCTTTCTCTCTCTCTCTCTCTCTCTTTCTCTCTCTCACCATTTTCCCGCACTAATGCCACCGCTGGGATTTTAATCACGAGTTTCCACCCGGCGAACCGTGCGGTCCGTGTTTCTGCACGGTGATCCCTGCAAACCCGTTTTTCTTTTTTTTTCGTCGCTCCGTAATTGCGACATTGTCGAATTCCTTCGCACCTCGTACCGCGCCCTCGATGCCCTAATTCATTCTCGATACTCGGTAACTTAACCAGTTGACGTGTAACGATATAATTTCCGAATTCGCACAACATATGTATCTCGAAATTGACAGAGGCCATCTGTTACTTTGACTGAAGATTTATCGGCCGTTATGTCATAGTTAAAAAATCCAAAAGTTATAACTTTCATGAGTTTGGCGTCATGACCGATTTGAATGGTCGAATTTGTTTTGAAATTTGTTTTGAAATCTGTAATAAGAGATTATATAGGTGCGTATCGGTTTTAATCTGACGTGAGGAGATCTTTTGGACAAATTGAAAGCCGCGTACGATGTATTCGTCGCAGTCGAGTGACTTGGGAGGGCGCATAAGGGTGTCGAGGTATGGCTTATGAATATTCAGAAATCGTGCGTGTCGTCGCTACGTGACGCATATATATTCGTAGGCAGCTGACACGAGGGTTCAGGCCTGGCCGAAGGAAGGAAGGAAGGTGGTATCGGGGTTGTAAGGGGTGCAGAATAGCGGGTCTGAAAGGATAGAGTGCTGATGATAGCAGATAAGGTACGCCATGTCTTGCCTATCGGTCTTGCCCCCCGCTCGGGTTACAAGAAGGGGAATCGCCGATAATCCGCTTACGCACAGCGGACAGATAAACTGTTTATTATTACTTTCTCTCGTCGTGCTGATATATATACGGCTATGATATCTAGGTTGGCAATGGGGTACTCGAGAATCAACGGATGTGCTTTTGGCCACGGATATTAACTAGACTATAAGATGAATGGCGATTCTCTTAATGGCGAGACATTTATGGCAATAGAGTTATTCGAGATTAGTTACTTGAAATTAAAAGATTTTGTGATGAGTTAGAGAATAGATAACCAAAAAGCATTTTTTATTTAATTTCAAGTAAACTTTATCTTAGCAATTGTAAAATTTAAGATTTATTTCTTAGAATGTTATATACTGAAAATTATAAAGATATGATAAATAAAAAAATATGTGACTTCGGAATTTATTATAAATTATATGACTTCGGAGTTCATCATGTGGCTAGAAAGACATTCTGTTGGTGATTTTGGGACGCCCTGTATACACAGTCGGGCAAAGACACGATTCCCGATATCAGTCAGTCAGTCAGCAAGTCAGTCAGCTGCATTCTCACCCCTGCGTGTCATAAAATCCATTTTCCCGCTTCTGGAAGGGACGAGATTCGGAAGCTCGAGGAAGGGCCGCGCGAGGATCCGCCGCGTAATCCACTTTTATTACTTTTCAGTCAGCGTGGGGAGTATAAGAGATATTCTCCACTTACCCAGGATTACTTTCATGGAGTCTGCAGCAAACGAAGGAAAATATTTCTATGCTCCGACTCTATTATTTTTATTCTCGGTAGTTAATTGTGCACAGAAGTACCTTAGTCACAGATATAAAAGTCTTAAGTGATCATTTCGTATCAGCTAATGTCTTTTTCACGTAAAAGAAAGCAAACTGAAATATTGTTAAATTATTACTTTTATTACTTTAATGAAGAGATTCATCATCTAACTGCACGAGTTAGTATTATCTCTATTTAAAACTGTTATTTTTTCAATAATAATCATATTATTGCAATTTGGCAATTCCAATTGAATATAAACATGTATTTTATTTATTATACTTTACTTTTATATTTTATTGGGTCTCGCCCCTATGATGATTATTTCTCCCTACTTTGCTCGCTATAGAAACTGATGATAAATTTGAACAAGTATAGAGTCGAAATCTTTTCAGGTTTCTTTTATTTGTGATTTTTTGTGCTTTATTGTGATATAGAGCTGGAATTATTTCTCCACTTAGTTACGAACAACAAGGACTTGATGAAATGCGCAATATCTCTGACAATATTATTGTATGGAGAATTGGACAATTGTGTTGTCCAAAATCGGTCTGTGAACGTGACCATATATCACTTCCGCCTCCGTTATTGGTTAATCAAATAGTAGGACCTCTTCATTAGTCCCTGCCGAAATTTGCCGTCGAAATTCGTAATACTAGCCAGATGGCTCAGACTTTATTGAGCTCTTCTGGTCCATGTCTAATGTACGAACGAAGTTATCCACTTCTGTTTTCCAAAAGTAATAGCTTACTAACGTTGATGTTACTCTATCTTGAATAAAACCGCAATTTTAGAAAAAAAGAGAAAAAATCGCTGGATGTTATTAGCAGCAATCATTTTCCTCTACGTTTTAATGCTTATTTTGCGAGACGACAAATCATCTTGAACTTATAATATATGAGAATAAGAGAGCGTTTAATATTCTAAGCGCATAGAATTTTCCTCCCTATAAAATCTGAAAATTTGATCCCAAATAGGGCGAGAGTTGCAATCGGGGACGTTAAGTTGAGATGTCTTATTTAAATTTATGTGAGCGCAGTATGAGGTAGCATGGACTTCTGAGATAATGTATTTGTCGTAAAATATAATGTATTGCAATAATGATCTCAGAATTATTCTATTTTTTCTTAATCTGTTTTATCAGCAAAGTTTATTTCTGCGGATCTAAAAAATATAATAATCATTTTATGTAGAATATGAAGATTTTTTTAATTTTAAAGATATTTTGTTTTTAAAATGTAAAATTTAAAAGAGGAGTTTAGAATATTCTTTTCGTTTAAATTCAGAATAGAAATTATTGGAATTATTAATTATTGGAATTAACTAAATTATATTTAATTCAACAACTGTTTATTATAACATAGTAACAGAGACTGCCGTTATATTCTATAGTTGATTCAGATTAATCGATTATTTATTAATTATTTTAGCTGTATTAATTAATTGTAGCGGATATTAGTACCAAGTTGTTATCGTCGCGTTTATATTGTATGGCTGCCGCGGTTACATGCGCGTGAATCGACACAAAATTGTCGTTTGTGGGCTGTTAGGATGGAGTTATAACGCGACGAAGTAATGGTTGCGGCGGTGATTAAATGCGACGAACGGGCCCTTGGTGTACGGTTAACGATATCGACAATCTGTACCGGAGATGATGACTCGATACTCGCAACGCGATTGATTATTCCCCGACTGCACTGCAAAACGATTCTTGACCGCGATCTCGTATGCTATCGAGATGTAACGTCGATGGTACGATTACAATGGGTTAATTGGTTTATTGCTCGTCGACCGTTACCAAATGGAATGAAAATGTTTATGACGGGTGTACCTGCATCATGCTAATTTGCATGCAGACACTCGCGTATTTCTGCTTTTGAGGATTCGATGAGGTATCTCGTTCCGAAAGAGAGGCGTGAAATTAAACTTTTCCAAATAAAAAATTTATCTGGTTATTTAAAAACGTTTTAGTATTAAACGATAGTTAACAATAACAAACATTAACAAGACTATTGAGAATTGAATTTTTTATTTTATTAATTAAGATCGTAGTTACACTCAATTTTAATTAACACTTGAACAGATCCGCTTGTGAGCATTTTTTAATAGATCCTACCTCTAAGATATCTTTTTAGTAGGGAACGTATCCTGCTGCGAGATTATCGTAGAATAGCTGCATTCTTCTACGAACATAGGGGTGATGAAAAACTTTGGCGTGAATCATAGTGTGGAGTATACAGAAAATAGATGGGAAAGTGGCACAGCAGGCGGACACACACAGGCAACCAAGTTAGTAAGTGCAGTCAATGGTGGAAAATGGTAGGGGAAGATCGACGGAAATACGATTATACTTTTGATACACAAAGAAGTCGATGATCTCATTTGGAGCTTGTCGAGATGATTCAAGGATCTATTTGGTTTCATTCTGCTCTTCTTCTCGTTACACCGTTCGGTCTTATCCCGTCTCGTTAATTATCGAGTGCGCAATAATTCCTGCTCGTGTATGTACGGCATCGAGGGCGTATCGTATCGATCTCTCATCAATGCCGATTGCAAAATCCATTCCTGCTACTCCAGCTGCGAAACGTACCTTACAAAGGTAACATTACAAAGCACGCATTACCGTCGCCGTTCATAGAGTATAATTAATGTTCCACGCGACGTTAATTAAATTCGCGTTCTTAATTAAATCGCGAGTGCTATTTTTCTATGTGATTAAGCCGGCGTGGAGTGAGCGACGGCCAGCGTAGTTAAGTGCCACGGATCGTAACATTGCCGAATCGACGTTTGAATACTTTACTAATTATCCACCGCGAGTAAATTTGAATGTTTGAAGCGCAGAAACGCTCGAGTGGGATTTACTAAACAGCGGTTACGCGCTCGTAACTGAATATTTAATTACCGCAATGATTTATTTCACCGTGATAAACTGTGCCGGATTTAGGCGAATAAATCCTCACTTAATATAATTAAATCATCGAATCATATGACTAAATATTTATGGTCGGCAGTTGTCCGACTCGTGAAATTGTGCACGTGCAACTCTTCGACAAATGTATTTCGAGACCATTTTTCAGGGCAGAATGAAATTAATAAATTTTATATATAAAAGCCTATTTCGGTCGAGGCTGAATCTTAGTGCCTAATAATCTTTTTCCGCATGAATTTATGTACATTTTTGTACTTCTTTTTGTTGCGATAAATATCACTACATACCTCAATGGTCGAATTGGTAAAGACGCTCGTCACGGAATGAAGGGAGTTTCCAGGTTCGAATCTTGGCTGAGGTGATATTTTTCGCAACAAGTTCTTTACAGTGTTTTAAAAATGTTATTCGCATTATTATTGAATTAA
>NJRP01000053.1:486377-558830 GCA_003063835.1 Aphaenogaster floridana
AATATGGGTAAATGAAAATCAAAATGTGGTGTAATAATTTTTGGTACAATATATTGCACAACATAACATATATACTGATATATATCATATGAAAAGGAAAAATAAAACAAATGTCTCGTTATGCCTTGAAATGTATAAGTTTACTTTAGGTAATATAAATCATCACAGACAATCGATATTTGCACAGACACTTTACTAAATTGACAAGAAAAGATCATTTAATAACGTAAATATACTTACGGTAATAAAAAATAGAATTTTATCTTTGCTTACCATATGTAAATGTCTCAAAGAAAATGTAACTCAGTCGCGGAGAGCATAGCGAACGCATTAAATTATTTCTAGTATCTTTCAGCTAAAAATAATATAGAAACTGATAACAGCACGCGGGTAGGGACATTTAAGAGTAATAATTTCCATACATTTCATTACATGGCAGCGTCTCTGTAAAGAGATATCGACCATATCCCATTATACCGCGTGGTCCCATTATGCCCCGCCTTCCCCTATTATTTCAGCTTTAGCTTGGGACTGCTTTTTAAGACCGACAAAACAGTTGGCATATAGTTTGCGGGGCTGAAAAAGATATACATAAATTTACGCGGAAAAAAATTATTAGGTATTACGGGGATCCTGAACGGATCGAATTACCGACATTTACAGTCAACGTCACTACTTTGAATTGGCTTTATATATAGATCGCAAAATCCTTTTACAGAATTAAAGTATACATACTAATGAACAGTGGAAACTATTATTTTGTGTTAAAACTGAAAAAAAATGTAAAAATAATATTTTATACTATATGCGAGAGCGTTTAGTCGGTATGGTAGAGCTGTCAGTTCGTGAAAACATTTACTTCCATGAAAAGTTCTATATGTTATATGTACAAAATGAACACTTTCCACTGTTCGGAATATGTGACGAAACAACACTGAATCGTTGAAATTAAGATTGAAAGCCTAGAAAAAAAACCGTTTATCTGACTACCTTTTATGCGAATGTGTGCGTGCGATATTGATGTAGTAGTATGCCGTGATGTATCAATGTTTCATAAATCGTATGTATGTATTGTAAATCGGTCGGTAAAGTTGGCTCTCGCATCGGAGTTCGGTCTTCACTTCAGGATCCCCTTAAGATCCAGCTTCGAATGAAATAGGCTTTTATAAATATATATTTGAGTCATATCTGTATTCACTTAATATTAATTTTTTATTTATTATTAAATTTTAGTAATTTTTTTTACGATACATCTCCACGACAGAAATACATGCGTATGATTTTATATCGAAAAGAAATTGTCAAGACCAACGTAATTCCAAAGCTCATATGACCGAGAGAAGGGTCGACATATCGTGAAAGGACGAAAAGAAGGGATATAAAAAAACCGCGTTCCCTTCATGGTTTGCTCGGTGCGCCTTTTCGAAGGCAGCCGTGCAAGTGCAACGAGCACGTCGTTCCGCGGGTTCACGGGACTCCCATGGCTCAAGAGGTCCACAGCAAGGACCTAGGACGGGGGGAAGTACGAAGGAGGCAGAGAGACGTACTATGGTCGCGTGCCTTGCGCGGAGGTTAACTAGGACTGTTTATTGTTCGAGTCCCGAAGCGCTCGGGACTTCATTAGCCAGAATTGCAGCGCGCGGCTTCTTCGTCTAGGGAAGATAGGACGGGGAAGAGGCTAACTAAGAAGAAGTTGCAGAAGAAACCCGGCATCTTCTCGGTGTTCCGTTAATTAATTAAACGAAGGAGCTGGAACTCAGACACGTCGCATTAGCCTGGGTATCAGGTGCATTATTATGCCAAAGCAGCCGAACTGTTAATTTTGTAAATTTGGAATGTTGTGCGCTATTACGACCCTCTCTTTGGCTGGCAAAAATAATTAACATCTCGTTAAATATCATCTTTACAAAAATATCATGACGATATAACCGTAATGATCTTCATTAGTCATAACTGTACTTTTAAGACATGCTATACATATGATAGTTTCTTTCGATAAAAATTTTTATCTCCGTATAATATAAAAAGAGAAATCATATATTTTTAAATAATCAATTCTCCAATATGTCTTCAAATCTTTAATACTTTCGAACATGATTTGTACATATTGTATATACTTTTCAAAGGAAAAAACGATCTGTTGGGCGATGCATTAGTGATATTAGAAATATCGTATAAGCAAATTATTTTGATTATTCAATACTTCCCGCATTCGAACGATAAGCGTCTCCTGGCAATGCGTGAATTCATCCCCGTTCATCGCTATTCTTCTATCCCCGGGTTCCCCGTGGACCCCCCGCGGGTTGTGAGTCAGAAGTCGTGTAATGGGAGGGAGACGCATACGAGAAGGTGTAGCCCAACCGATTTGGCTGGCGTGACGGCGCCCCGTCCATACTGAGTTATGGCATCCATAACTAGCACCCACGTCTTTCATTAACCCCGGCATTGTCGCGTGTACCGTAGCCGCGTTGTTAAAGGGGCACGAGGAGATTGGTCGCGAAGGGGACCGAAGCGGGACACCTATTTGTTTTTGCTCCGTTCGTATTTGCCTGCCATATGTCCCGTTTGCCGCACGTTCGAACATCGTTCGGGATCACGAGGACTCGCAGGATATTACTATGACGCCCGACACAGCTTTTCAGATTAGGACGGATCGTGGTATCTTATCTTATCATTTCTCAATAACACTTATACGATAATCGTTTATTCTGCATTTGTTTGAAAAATCGTATAATAATAAAATCGCCACTTTATATTATATCATATAGATTTAGCATTAACCTACATTAGCATTTATTGCAAAGAAAAAATGTATGATGAAACAACGCGTCTATACATTTTATGATAAAAATATCGCCGATGCGATGTGACATAATAGCTATTTTTATTTTTCGCCAGTAAATACAATCAAAAATTTTTTCTCCTACAATTTCTCTAAATAAATTTTTGTAAGATCGGTTAATATTGCGTAACTTGTTAATTTTTCGAGAAATCGATAACACAGGCCGACAAAAATCTCATGTCCACTATCTCGGACTGGACAAGGTGATCCTGAAAGATTTTAGCGTGCTGAAATCGAATCCGTTGCCCAAATTGGTCCATCACGTCAGGTTTTTTAGATAGACGCAGCTAAAGGTGCGAAAAACCGTGTTTTTGATCGGCTATATCTATGGATATAAACGTGTTACGGACTTCAGTGACCAATCAAATTGACGCTTGAGATTTCTACTCTATGTAGAAAATTTGAAAAATTGCAAATCATAAATATTTGTCCTGAAAAAACCAATGAAAAGTGCAAAAAAAAACATTTTTCTCAATTCTTGATCGGTTATATATCTACAGCCAGAACGGAAGTGCGCACTGCAATGGCCACGCAAATTGGCGCTCAGAATATCGAGTCTACGAGGAAAAGTCCTAAACAATCATATTTTTTTACGAACATCCGCCGAGGTCCGCAGGGAGAGGCGAGCGCTCGAGGTCTGTAAAGAAGTGCTCCACGTGGTACAGAATGGGTGACGCTAAAACCACTTCAAAAGTAAAAACTGACTCAATTAAAAATCTTCTTCAAAGATTACAGCAGTGCGCACCATACGAGGTACTGGCTAGAAATATAATCAATCAAGAATTGAGAAAAATGTTCTTTTTTTGCACATTCGGCCGGTTTTTTCGGGACAAATATTTATAGTTTGGTATTTTTCAGATTTTCTACACAGAGTAGAAGTCTCAAGCTTTAATGTGATTGGTCATTGAAGTCCGTAACACGTTTATATCCAGAGATATAACCGATCAAAAAGTGCAAAAACGCAGTTTTTCACACCTTTAGCTGCGTCTATCTAAAAAATCTGACGTAATGGACCAATTTGGGCGACGGATTCGATTTCAGCGCGCCAAAATCCTTCAGGACCACGTTGTCCAGTCCGAGATAGTGGACATGACGTCAAATTTGTAGTAATCTTATGTAATCCTATGTAATCTTTTATGTTGTTAAATGTACATATTATGAGAAAGCAGTAGCCACGATCGCTATTAGTTTATTGTAAATGACGACCAATAGTATAACTATTTGGCATGCTGACCGCATGTGTGAAAATTGACACCAACAGTAAACCCTTCGGTAACAAACAACATCGATCATAATTCTGCGTGGACTACTTTGTCACATCTGTTGAAAGGACAAAGATAGGCATTCAGTGGAAACGACCGTAGAAAGTGCAGATAAACGATATCGATCAATCACACGTTCCTGAAAGGAAATCAGCCTGAAGGCATGACGTGCGAAAACTGATTGGCAATACCTTGATTATATAAATATTACAAGCATTGCGACAGTTTCTTAATCAGGAATTTTAATCACAGAGAAAATATAACATATACAAAAAAATCTATAATATATCAATTATATCAAGAAAAAGTTATTTAACATGTAAAATATCAGATCGCGTGCGATTGCTTTTTTAAACATCTAATAATGTTTTGTAAATCTTTAGATTATTATACTGTATATATAATAATATATTATATTATATACACTTTACGCTTCATCTAATGCGAAAATTACCAATGGATGAGATTGAATTAGATTTCTTTTTGAGAATTTAATGAAAAATGCAATTTCTATCGAATATTATAGTTTAGCATAACTGAGAATGCGCATTTAAATTGACGAGCGTTAAATGGTTCGCGGAATTTCGGATTTACACTTGTGAGTTTCTATTGCATCTTTGCTAATCGATAAATATTATCTGATTAGATTTGCATGTTTAGTTTAACGTATAGTATTATTCCACCAATATAATCCTATTTGTTTTCGATGAAGTATGATTTAATGGAATTAAACTTGGTTTGATCGATTGTAATACGTAATCCATAATGCGCGTATTATAATTCACATTAGCGAAATTTCCATTTCTCACAAATTACACAGTGTAAAACCGCAAAGGAAATAGCACAATTAACATTATTTAATCTTATCTGGCATGCTTGGTACCAACGTTGTATTTTGTAGAACGCGAACGAAATGTGTAGTCTATTTCTTGCTTACTTTTTATTTTATACGAACTAGTACGTCATTTTAAAAATGCGAAGTGCGCCATATACACACGCGCATACATACGAACTCATCCTCCCCCCACACATACACACGGTTGAGCAACTTTTTTATGAAACAGGACTCTCGATCTGTATTCCTATGTGCTAAGATTTAATTCAAGAGCAAATGTAATCACTCAACATCAGTTATTTAACTTAAGTTTACAAAGTTCATTTTTTTAATAAAAACTTTATAGCGGATAGATATTGTTCTTTTTCTCCAACATTGCAATCTGACGAGAAGCATACATATTTTATATGCTTTTATTAAGGAACAATGGAGTACTTGGAAGCAATGAAAGTAATCCGCGTCAGCGGTTGGGTAATCCCATTAGTGAAAGTAGCTGTTTTTTTAATAATTCTTCAATTACTATTAAAAATGAATATATATATTTTTGTAATGATTATTAATATCTTGTCAAATTATTCCGTTACTCTATTTGACTTTATTACAAAAAATTATTATTAATATTTATGCATAATTATGCTTCTCAGACTGTTCTAAGTCAACTTCCTGGACGGACGTACGACTAGAGGGGGATAAAGTCAAGAAAAAGCGGGAAGGGGGTGTTGTGATGAGAAACATGTTATATTTTTAGCGGGGCCTTTGATTTAACTGTGTGTGGGTGGGCTGTGCGGTTCCGCTGGCTTTTTTAGTGTATAGTAAACATCGCTCGAAGATAAACTAATTTGTCCTGAATTTATAAAGTCTGCTCGTCCGTCTCGCGCCGCGGACAAGATACATAGATCATTTACTTGCTTAAACAAACATAAAGGGAACGAGGAAAGCGTGCGCATGTTGCAGTCGCGCGCGCGAGTTTTGGGGAAACTTTCCGCGCGACGATAAATATGAAGGAAATAACGAACGTACATATATCAAAGAACAAAGTTGATAAATACTAATTATATATATATATATATATATATATATATATATATTAATATCGTTATATGTAACTTATATACGAGTGGTAATAAAGGATATTAATTAATATAAAATTACCTTTTTATATTATTGGTTACGATACTCTCTAAAATTTTCAGATATATATTCTTGACTCGTGAACTGGAAAACCATGATTTTTTTATTTTCTTGCGATTTAGAGGAGATATCCTATTTTCGATGTCCATCGACAACAGTATCTGCCTTAATTTGTCGGCTCGCAAACGGAACGATCTATCGCAATGTAGTTATAAAAAAAAAAGAATGTAGTTACGAAAAAGAGAAAGAACAGAAGAGAAAGCTAGTTACACGCGTGTCGCGCACGTGATGGGCCGATATGCGATCGCCATGAGAACGTCGGACTGTGGTCACATGTGGCGATCGCGTCGCGGCATGAGAAACTCCCGGCATGTATCTTCGGTCCGCGTGTTGATACGGGTACGCGCAGTTGTGCGCCAATGATTAATAGGAATCGACAGAAGCCGACATTGCGCGACGCCGACGTCGTCCGGTCGAGAAATATCGCCGATAAATTCTCCTTTGAATGTGGCCCTCTTTCTCTCTCCTTCTCCCCCGCGGAAAGCGAAATACCTTTTTTCCGCGCCCCTTTTTCTCACTCGTTAATAACATTTTTCCGTCCTGATCCCCGAAAGCGTGCGCGCTTGGTGAACGACTGGTGCGCGAATGTAAAGGAATTAGGAGACTGCAAAATGCATTCTGGAATATTACATATCAATCGACCGTTATTAATTTGTCATATTCGCTCGTGGCGATCGGCATGGTAATCTAATTGATTATCTCAATGCACGAGATAATGAAGCTAATGTAGAATTCTGCATTAAACATAATTCTCCTTTAAATAACGACAGATACATTTTTTGTCAATAGCGATTTTTTTATCGTTGGAAGATACAAATTTTATATAATAGAATCGAGAGTCTGTGGAACGTGTGCATCGTATTATTAAAAATATTTTGTGTTAATGTCGATTGTAATTCGTTTATTGCATTAGCGATAACATCAATGGTGATGCACAAATTAATTATTATGCACATGTATTAAATGTTGCGCGTTCATTCCCATTACGAGTAATTCTTTGGATTCGATTCTGCTTGTCAAATTGGAAATATTTTTTCTCGTTAATGACGTTTTTCGATCGCCGCCGGAAGGTGCGCGCGTAACGAACGATCGATGTGTAACATGCGTGCAATGAAAGAGTCGGTGGGATTGGGAAACTCGAGCTCTTGTTAGGAACACAATGTGCACGTCGCTCAGCGGATGAAGCTCGGACGTTACGTGTCAATCGAACGTTATTAATTTGCGGTATTCATTACCCTCGTAGATAGATGGCGATTAGCATCATTGATAATGGCACAAATTAGTCATGCCAGCGTATTATGTCGCATTAAACATTGGCCGCTCATTTCCACCGAACGTGAACGATAGGAGAATCCATAATTTAGATTGGTAATCGCATACTTCTCTGATTTATGATGATTTCAATGAAACTATGCATTGATCTAAGTTAAGTCATCTTTCTTTTAAACAATGCTTCTTTCATGGCGCCTTCAATATCTTAGTTTAATATATTTCAGGCAACATATTCAAATAATTAAAAAATGAAATGTTAAAAAATATCAAATTGAGACTACATAATTCTCTTTAAAAAAAATTATATTTATTATATTAAAATGAAACTATTAATTTTTTTTTGAGAGAGATACTAGATTAATATTTAAGAAATGTGCGTTAAGTTATTGCTATATTTTTTCAAAATAAAGAAGCTAATATCTATACCGGATAATTTACCGCCGATCGATCGCGGCGTTGATTCGCAACCTCGAAATTCTCGTCAGAATCTTCGGCAGGATATATGCATGGGTGATGGCGATGCATTCACTGTCAAAGGCGCGGAAGTGAGAGTCAAAGAAGTCCCGGAATCGCCTTCGGCTGGATAACTCGGTGTCACGTGTGACGAGCACGCACGTGTACGCGTGTACGCGATCCTTCGTGTATATACGTCACATATTGTTTTCGCGAGTGCACTACTATGAAGGGGAAGCTTGCACGGCGCTCGTTTTGCACCTCTCATGCTTCTCACCCTTCTCATCTTCCGCTTTCGCATTCACCCTTCCCGGCCTCCGAATTCGCAGTTCCACGAGTGGGCGTTATTGTGTTACGATGCATACCACGGGGCAGACTCCTACGGTGCTCCGTGCCACGGATTCGGGCGTAAACGTTATTATTTTTCGCAATTTGCTAAGCAGATGCTCCCCATTGTGAAGCCGCTGCCGCTGCCGCCGGTACCGCTCCGTTGCCAGGGGTTTATTTTCCCAGCTCGTTTCCGACAGTCGCCGACATTGCGATATTTTGCCTTCGTTCGTGCAGTGGAACGAATTTTTTTGCGCGCGAATCCGTGCAATCGTGAAATCTTCATATCCGTGTACAGACACAAATATGCGAAAGAAGAAGAAAGAGAAATAGTATGTGCATAGCGAAATATACATATAGTTAGTTTTAGCACGAGACTTTTGGAATAATTTAGAAATAATTATTTTAAGGACATTAGAAATATCTTTTTTATAAAAAAATTTTACATTTAATTTTGCAATGTGTAGATTAGTTGTAACATAAATATATATGAATATGTGTACAGTATAGTTAGAAGAATACCTATTTGTACCTATCTTATCATAATTACAGATGGATAAATTATAAATTTGTCTATGTATAATTATAATCTGAGATAAATTATAATTTTTGGGATAGATGACCAAACAATAAAAAAAGAAAGCCAATATTGGTCGCCGCGAATCTTAGTGCCTAATAATAATTATTTTGTGAATTTTCCTGCTCATGCGAACTGCGCGTCGTATATTCGACGGTCTTGAAACACAATTCTTATATATATATATATACATGAAGCCGGAATAATTAATTCACTTAATAAATTGACGAGCAATTCAATAATTTTTGATGCTAACAAGCATCTAGGAGATCCCCCCTTCCCCGAAAACTGTAAAGAAATTATTGCGAAAAATAACATCTCAACCAGGATTCGAACCTGGATCTCGCTACAAATCGTGTGGGCGTCCTAATCAATTCGACCATCGAGGCATGTGGTGATATTTCTCGCAATAACAAATTATGTTGGTTGAACGTCTTATTTCAGGCGACGTATTTTTTAAACAAATAATATTAAGAATAAGACCGATAATATTAAACAAATATAAGTATGAAAGAAAGCCAATATTGGTCGCGGCGGATCTTGAACCGCTTTGTTTAATATCATCGGTCTTATTCTTAATATTATTTGAATAAAAAAAGATATTAAATCTTCTTCACTTTTGTGTAGTGCATCTATACATGTTTGTCTGAACATTCACTATGTTTGCTGTACTAAATGCATATAGTTGCCTTCACATCAATGTGAATGTGACAACCACAGGACGTGGCTGTACCAAATATTACTATTATTGTGGTTGTGGCAACCTTATCGTTTTTTCCGTGTATTGATCGTCATAATTTTACTTCCATTATGTCGCCTAGGGAGTAGTGTCCTCGTCTCTTTATCTTCGTACACGGTTTCAAATTGTTGCATCCGTGCGCGAATGGCGCATATCCGCCTTGGAGGCTGAATATTTAAACCAACTTGCTGGCGCACATTGTTTCACCGTCATCCCCATTTTGGTGGACTACACACGTCGAGAAATAATGATCGCACCGACCGTCTACCATCCCTTTCTTCTCGTCTCATCCTTTGCCGACGTCACTCGTGTTCTTCGCGCTCGCGACGCTAAAGCATCCGCGACAAAAACGCTGCACTACCGGCTTGAGAGTGTACCGGGCACGCTTCTTTCTTCTGGCCGCGAACAAGGAGATGGTTGAGAGTATGGAAAATCTTCGTGAGTTTTTTTCACTATGTATCTGTATTCTACCTGGATCGTAGACAAAACATTCTTTTGTTTAAAGAGGTTTTGGAGTGG
This sequence comes from Aphaenogaster floridana, assembly GCA_003063835.1. Classification (NCBI taxonomy): domain Eukaryota; kingdom Metazoa; phylum Arthropoda; class Insecta; order Hymenoptera; family Formicidae; genus Aphaenogaster; species Aphaenogaster floridana. The sequence goes on from NJRP01000053.1 coordinate 496,395, forward strand.
GTTGCACATATTGTAAATACACTCGTATTTACAGACGAGTAATTGAACTCAAAAAATTTTTTCCTATTTATAATTGATTTTTATAGTCAGTTTCTATTTTCAACATAAATTCAAGCATAGAAGAATTATGTCATCGAAAACGTATATTGATTTTGTTTTTCCTTCCCAACGCCTTTTTGGTATTACGTAGCATTCCTAGGGTTAATGATAACGCTACTGAATCGTATCCAGACCCGCTTGGCGCGTTAAACTAGTTTGAATAAACGAAGGGAAACAGATGCGCGAGGGAGAGGCGAACTGCGAAGTCGACACACCGTGAAGCAGAAGTTTTAACGTTGGTAGTCGTACAAGCCGGTAGCTTCTTTTTCGTTTTTCTTGTCAGTCCTTTCCAAACATTCGCTCTTTTCGAAGTTTATCATCATTTCTGTGATCTTCGGCGCCGCTGAAGTTACGGAGAAGCGATACTTTCGCGCTGAACTCGCCGATCGCTTTCTATTCATTTCAATTTTTCGATTCCCCGATAATACATTTTCCTTTCAACAACTAAATCTAATTATTAAATTAAATAACTAAAATATATATAAATATAGCCTAATTATTTTGCATAGATAAATTATTTTTGAACAAATGTATGTAATCTACTTTTATATTTTCCAAAAATTTTTTAATAATACACAATACAATTTTTTGAATAACAAAAAATTTTATTGAACATTCATTTTCATCCTTAGTCGTGACACGACATTTGCGTTCTTTCCACCCAGACAATATCTCGAACAGTTTCTTAAATAAATTTCTTTCTTTCTATCAACCTTTAGTTATAAAAATTACTTACATTAATGTACTCTTTCTTTTTCAAAATTCTTCATAATTTGGTCAATTCATTTAATTCATTAATTTTCCCTTCATTACTTCTTGTTCTACTTACTAATTAATTCATTTGGTGGAAGTAACGCGAATTCATTCATTTATTCTTTATTATAATTTAGTACTGAAGAGGACTCAAATTAGAGTCAAAACGCTTACTTTGTATTTGTATATATTTATATTGTACATTTAATAAATAAATGATTTGTTTCGCCTCGACAACGGCGTTGGCTCACATTGGCTTTTATTGAATCGTCTTTGATTCTGTGTTCGAATAGCTAGTGGTAAGCACGTACGAAGTTAAAAGAAATAAAAATTGGAAATGAACTGAGGGTGCCGGTTCAGGTGATCGAACGTCAGAATATGAATGACCTCAATTTCTCCTATGAATCAATACTCCATTGAGAGTTAAAGTTCAACTAAAATATATGAAATAATTAAAAAAGAGAGAGCATTCAATTCAAAAAACGACTAGTCAGTAATTTAACTCAGATTATAGTAAATGAAAGAATATCACATTTCAACATAAATTAATGAAGAATCACATCAAGCAAAGAAGAAACGAGAAAAGCATTCATTTTCTTTTAAAAATCAAATATTCTATTCAAATCAAACTATTATCTTTTATTGCGTCTGCAGCCACCTTTTAACCGAAATATCAACATTTGTTGCTCGGGTAAGGGAAAACTGCAGAAAAACCTTACCAATATTTCAACAATAGAATATAACATACAAACATTTGGTAAGAGAAAGAATACATTAAATATACATATATGCGAAAGTCAATGAATCGCGGTAAACATGTGAACGGTACATTAAACACAAAGGATTATAAATTTGCTGTGCAATAATTCCTTAAGTATTAAACGAATTAAGAAACCATAGATAATCATAAATATAAATATCAATAGAAATACATAGAAATACATAAAGATCCTGAATCAGAGCTTAATCTGCATATAAGGGAGGGTGAGAATGCAAAATAATTAGACCAGTATCATTTCTTAAAACTATGAATCACGCGAAGATATTTCCTTTGAATGAAAACGATGACCTTCAAACTAATGGCATGAAAGTGATTAATGTGTATTATCTTGAGGGCGCACTGACCCGATCGTAAGACATGGACATTCTCTGATTGAGGATAAACAATGAAATAATCGATAAACAAATGTGCACATAAGAATTATCAATTATAAGCCGCAACGATTATTAAGAACGTAGAAGTAAATAAAGAACGGATCGGTTTTCTCTGATTATATAGACGAAATACGCAATTCGTCGAGAGATCGTGTTCGATTTCTATCAACAAGAATGGCCGTTCTCACTGTTGGATCACCACTTGAGCGAGTCGAAATTACAATGTTATTGTGATAATTAATCTTTCACTTTCCTTCACTGAGGATATCCGTATAATTCGCAACTTGAAACCGCCGCTGTATTAAGTATTAAAGAGAGAACTCAATTGATGTAAACGCGGCATTACATTAAGTCACCGAGATATTATCGATTGAATATCTTTTCTCGCGTCACGAGACTTTCCGATGCAGTCGAAATGATATATATAACTCGCGTTATCGCACATTATTACGGTGACCATATTTTCTGAGAGAAAATAAAGGACAAAATTGAGTATTGAAAAAATAAATAAATATAAAGGACAGCTACTTGAAATAAAGGACTGTCCTCTACAATAAAGGACGTATGGTCACCGTACACATTATCCATGTGGAACGTATAATATTCCGGTGTAATCGGAATCACACGAACCTCTGTTATCCGTGTAGGACCACAACATCGAAGATAAGGCGCTTTATCCACGTAGGACCGATCGAGAAGATCACCAAACGCAAATATTGTGCATAGCGCCTGCACGTGTGTGTGTGTGTGTTCCGGTTTCACCGGAACACAGATATATCGAATACTTATCGGTTCGATGAATCCTGTCAATGGAACAAGCGTTTATGACATCCTTCCTTCTTAATTGACAAGTATCGTTTCATTCATGACATCCTTCCTTCTTAATTAACAAGTATCGTTTCGTTCATGACATCCTTCCTTCGAGGGAATCGTCGTAGTGTCAGCACCTTGACGTGGTTTTCCACCAAGTAATAATCAATCGCTTCGCGAATCTTAATAATTCGTCGTCACACACGAGAATCGAATTACTATAATTTTCCACTTTTAAGAGGGAATCGAAAATCCGCGCACCACCATCCAGACCGTGCTTCTTCCCAAGACGGAATGAACAAAAACCTAACCGACGCTATCCTGCACGAACGCGTCTCGAGAAACAAAAAACTGTTTATTACGCGGCTACGGCGGCTTAGCGCCGGGCGCCGCGGTTGTTGCCCCAGAGCCGAGCGCCAGCCACCGGCGTCCGCGAGCACCCTCTTCTCGCGGCCACCGGCCGCCCGAATCCGCCTTATTCTTAATTTCAAACAATCTGAGAGCCTTACTATCATTAATATTTAAAAATATTTTATGTTATCTTTTATGTTGTCCCAAACGTCACAATGTTATGTTAATCTTTTATAGATACTTACTATGGAGGTGCGAACAGAAAGACCACGGATCGCCGGTCGAATAGCACCAACCGGAAGAGTAACACCGACGGTGCATCAAACCGGTGGAGGCCGAAGAAAAGCTATACCAGTTCCACCACCGAGAGTGCCGACTCCTATGCCCACCGCGAATAATAATCAAAGGTAACTACATTTTGAAATTATAATTAAGTATATTTGTGCCGGAAGAAATCAATTTATCAAAACTCCATTTCTTTATTTTCGGAAATATATGTATGTACAATATAAATAATTACTAATATCGCGCAATACATTATTCGCCAAAAATGGGAATATGATTTCTATCACAGAAATAAGCATAGTTTATCGACGACTTAAATTTCTAGATGCACTTTACAAGTATTTACAAAACTTTTCATCATAACCGGTATAACATGCGATTTTGCGCACACAGTTTGTTGTGAAATTTAAATAATAATTAAATCATAACAAAGAATTAATACTTCGGAATTGATCTTCTTTCGTATACCATTTGAGTCAGTCGTGCGGAAACGTCCGTGGCAATGACTCGGTCGTCTGATCCGCAAGTTCGCGGAACTTTATGTAGCGAGGACATATCGGGATCGTGCTTTCCGAACTCGCACGGTGCAGTCGCTAGGGTGCCCATTCGTCCGACGACACGACGCTCAACTTTGTCCCGCGGTTTAACGGCGGATTTTACAGCGAGTTTCCAGTCACATCAATTCCTCGCGAGGATAAGTGCCATTAAGTACGCCGCACCAAGGTGCAGCCGTGGATAGTAGTAGCACGGCTTCGGGATAGGTACGGCTGATTAAACTCAGCCAGGAAGCGCAAGGTCGTCGCTGCCCACTTCGTTGATCTCCTCCGCCAATCTGCTTCAGCCAAGCGTTGGCTCGTGCAGAACCAGGGATTTGCCCGCCACCACTCGTGGATAATACCACCCCCGAGATGTTAAGCCTTCGTGGTTGGCGTATTTTTCGGGGCTGGTGTTCGCCAAGCTTGGGATTTTCGAGGGTGGTTTATCGGAGCGCCGCAAACTGCGCGCATAACAGTTGAGCTTGATAATTGAAAAGCTAAGTGGATCAAGATGGATACACGACACAAAGGAATGATTACGCTGTACTGACATATTTAATCGGTGATTTTATGGAAGAGTATGTCGTATGTTTTTCGAAAATTCAGCATTGATATTTATCTTATTTTGTTACATCCAATTTTATTTAATATGAAAATCCTATTATATGTATAAATACGAATATAAAGCGTTATGTCTTCAGAAAAGTATTTAAGTAAATACTTAGGTTAACTAAATTTGCGATAAGTGGATCAAAATTGATTTCGTATTTTTCAGTTTTCTTCCTCCTATTTCTCCTGTTTTATAGTCTTATGTTCAAGTTTGATAAAGGTCGTTCTTGAGTATGTCACTTAAGCGTACTGTCTAATTAAAGTTCTTCCCGTCTAATTAAGACGCTTTCCTTTTGCGTTGGATCTTGGAAACTAACATCTTAGATAAAAGTCGCCGCTAATAAGCGCCGTCGGGAAAAGCGAAGAAAGAAGTATATTCTCGCGTTTCGTTGTTGACGGTTGATCATCGGCATCTTGTGAACACTTTTAACGAGTTGCAATTAATTACTACGCAATTACACCCTTTTCCTTCGATAAGCACAGGAAACGGTAAAGTACACAGAGACCGTAACGTGCAACAGTTTTTCTCGTTTATATATTTGCACCAATTAAATCATAACATTTTCTCGGTAAAGAACGAGAACAAATATAATGTGGGATTTTCAGTAAAATCAATTTTTCGGCGATAATTGACCTAACATCCGGGAAAATGTTTCAAGTTGCAACCCCGTCAAATAACGTCTCGTACAAATCTCAAAGCTTGTCGGATTTCATATTCGTAATTACTCGGCTGGACATGGGCACGACGTGTAGTCGTTAAAAGACTTTAAGCTTAAGCTTACGGTCCAGAGAGAGGAAGAGGGGCAAAAAAAAAGAGAAGAAGAGAATAATGGACCGTAGAAAGGGCGGGGGCGAATCTCTGTAGATTAGGGAACTGAAGGTGAATCTCGAAAAGTGGTTGTCGTTGCCGGAGTATTCAAAAGTCGCTCGTGGTCGTGTTTCTGTGATTTTGTTGCGCACGTTGCTTTTCTACGTGAATAAATTTACATGTTACTGATAATCAGGTTGTAAAACAGGATCTTGTTTGCACTTTGCATGATTTCACTATTACATTAATGTGACAATGTTATTACAAGTTCAAGATAACTTATTACATTAATTATAATTATTATAGCTTATAATATTAATTATATTATATTAATCATTGCAATATAAAAAATTGCTAACTTTTTCATTCAATCAATCATGCTTTTGACAAAGATATAAATTTTAGCAGTATTTTCTTAATATAACAATTGTCATTCTTAAAAATAATTTTATATTGCAAATGGTGCAATATAATTTAACAAACTTAACTTGCATTTGCAATTTGCAATATAATTTTTATAGTAATTTACATGTAATTGTTTTCTACCGGAATATACTGCAACTTTATTTTTATTCAACTTCATTTTCATTTTAAATATCTTTGTTTTTTCTTGGATATATAAATTTGTGTTATAATATATAGCCGAATACATATATACAATGCGAACCTATTAATTACGAGCGAATGACTATTTTAACCGTAAAAAATATTCGCGTTATGAGTTACCGAGGAAAATTGAATGCGTAGTGGTTAAATGCTGATCATTGAAATTCTACGATTTTCTGGTTCGTGGTATTTTTATGATTTCCGTGGCATTCCTTTTCCGATTCTCTCTCTCTCTCTCTCTTTTTCACTCGCTCGCTCTCTTTCCGTTTCTCTCTCTTTCTCGGCGTACATACATTTCATTAAATACTCTTTTTTTTCCCGCATTCGCGACCACCCTTCGTAAATATTCGTGCGGCGAAGGTTCTACAGCTATTCGCAATGAATCCCCGTTCCCCGGGGGTGGACGTAGACGCGCAGTAAATGGGGGAGGGGAGAGGGGATGGGGTGCGTCAGGAAGTTTGAAGTATTTTCCTCATAAAGCTTTCGAGGTATCTAAAATATTTGCGACGATGCGGATTTCGCTTCGGGATTTTAATTAATTAACGACCCGACACGCTGCCTAGCCCGAGCGAACCAGTTTGGTCAGACGATGCGTGTGGGGGCGGCAGGCGATGGTAGCGGGTGATGGGTGGAGGAGGTAAAGGTTCATTAGAATCTCGTGCAGCTTGAAATTCTGTCGACCACAATGTAAATAACTCACTCGTGCTTTATATAAAGCAGAGAGAGGACCTTTGTGCCAAAGAGCCGCCCGTATGCGTTCATTAGGCGGTGTTTAGCTTTAGTTACAGCGGTACATTTCGAACCGTGCTGTCGCGCGTGAACACGTCCGTATCATGTATTACACGTGTACGTGAAGAATCGTTGAAACGCATCGGGCGGTGACGAGAGAAGTATTCAGCTCCGTCCGGAAACGCGAAGCCTCGCCGTATCCGTTTGCCCCGCGGGGTAATTGCATGGAGATTGATTGGATGAAAGGAACACCTAATGATGCAGTATATATTAAGAACTTGTTAAATCAGGAAAGGTAGACGAGATTGTTTTACAAATGATTTCGCGATACTTTAGCTAACATTATGTGAAATAATGCGGTGCTCGAGTTCGCGATGTGTGTCTTACCGTGGAAACTGAGATAGGTGGATGTAGATGCGAAAAGAGATTGGCTCATGCGTTGCGAATTGTAGGTATATCTTTCGTCGTGAACGCATAATTATAGGAAGCGGATAAAAGATGCGAGATACTGTAGATATAGCAATTATTATTAGAAATCGGTCGAGCTGTATGGTCGCCTCTGTAAGGAAATAATACGAAAGATAATAATTCTGATCTCTCAAAGCGGTTCTCCAGAATCTGGTACGTCTCCTGGGAATATCGTGACTAACGAACGCCGATGCTACCGCGGTGGAATATACGCCAATTAGCTCGTATTTTTCGTCAAAGAGATCAAACCCCTTTCTGTATTAGTACAGAACCAGAGGTTACGAACGTAAAGAGTCGTTGGTAGAGACAAAGTAGAGGCAATGTTGGAGATAATATCAAAGGATAGTTAAGCCGTAGTATGTATAAAGCGCCGGCGTCAGAGGAGAGCTTTTACGATTTCTGTATGAGGAAAACGTGTCCTGCTCCTTTTTGTAAATTTAATCTATCGTGTCGCGCTGTTAATTTATTCTTTTTATATTGTTTTTCGCACGCTTTTGCGAAAGAAATTATCCGAGAGAGTTTGTTAGAAAAGTTTGCGCGTGTTCGGTGGAAGAAGTATGATATCAGAGAGAAGTAAAACACAGTGATTAGATAGGGTGAGTTCGAAGAACTCCGGATCGTAATTTTAATGATGAATCTTAAGACGATAGTTTCCAGGAAAATTTTTCTTATAAGGCTATTTGCTACAATTTTTAATAAATCTTCTCTCACATTAAATAATTAAAGGGTAAATTAAGACTCCGAAGAAATAACGTCCGTAAATGAATATAAATAAATATAATAAGGTTTCTAAATAATAATTAGGATAAGACCGCATATATGTATAAATAATTTAAATCGAGAGATAGGCCAATGACGATCATAGCGGATCTTAGTGCTCCAATAATATTAATGTGTGACTTTTCTATAAACTGCGCGCCGTTATTATCGGTCTTGAAACGCAGCTCTCGAATATCACAATATTAAATTGAAAATCAATTTAATGATATACTGATGCTAACAAGCATCTATAAGATTCCCCCCTTCCCATCCCAACCCGAAAAACTGTAAAGAATTTTACACATTAATATTATTGGAGCACTAAGATCCGCTATGACCGTCATTGGCCTATCTCTCGATTTAAATTGTTTATAATAAGGTTTCATTATTTAATTGTATCCCACAAACATTTATTCTCGGCACGTTATAATAGAATCACGGTCGCAATCTAATAAATATTCATTTGCCTTATTACAATGCCGCGGTAATCAAATCGTTTTATAACACGAATTGACACGTCTTCCGCGTTCATTTGAGCTTTGTCATCTCGTTCTAGGTTCAATATCCTCTCGCGCGTGATGCTTTCGTATGGATCCAATTTGAGACCGGTTGAAAGACTCTACTACTTGGATTGATTTGTCGCGCATGTCGAGAGTTAATTAGCTTGGAGCAGGCGATGGTAACCTAAAGGTTCTCTGGTTGGCGATCTTTAATCAAGCGATTAATCAAGCGATAGCCGAACATTATCGACGTATCTAAAATCTCATGTTGTGTGTGTGATCGAGTTTCCTGTAATTTATCTAATTATTTGTTTAACCGTTGTCTTTTTTAATTACATTTATCAGAAATAGTATATTTTTTGGTATTTCTTCTTGTGTTTTGCAATTATCAATATAGTTGGACGTAACATGTGATATTTCAGTTTATAATTTTTAATATAATATTATTTATATATATCTTCTTTTAAAGATTTCAAAAATAATTTTATTAAAAGCTTCATTATTTGACACAAAAATCTTAACAATTTAATGTTGAACTTTTTCAAGTTATCTCTTGTCTTACCCGTTGATTTATATGATTGAATTCAACAACACACAATTCAATGAACTGACATTTCATTATTTACTTTTTATAGACCGTCCTGCTGTTTCGTTTTCTTCCGTATTGATTTATGTGAATGTGTTCTTACGATACCCGAGATACATATGCGTAACCAGTAACTCTCGATAGTAATTTACTTTTTTACGACTTTTGATAGCCAGTCTTTTCTTTACGGTCCTTTGAGAGATTTGCCTCTTTACGATTGTTGATAGAAACTCGCGGGTTTTACGGCACTTGATAGTGATTTATATTTCGTCACACAGACCGTTCCGTTCACCGCCTTTTTTTTCATCCCGCATTGATCTGCATCGACGGATTTGTCGGCGGCCGCGTGCGATTTCTGCTTTCGGTTTTTGATGGATTGTGCGAACACGCGCGACTGCGCCGCCTCAAATACATCGAGGTGCTTAACGAGGCAGATTTTCACGGGATCGGCCGTCAAATGGGGAAACGGATATCCCGTTACGAGGACTTCGATGCCACGTATGACGTACGTTCGCGATTCGAATCGCAGCGAACTACGATTGTGCAGAAGAGTGGCACGGCGCGTCCGCAACGCAGGTCAAAGGCCCGCAGAAATTTTTAACAAAGCCGAGAGTCGCTTACACACTAGGGGAAGGGGTGTCTAACCGCATGTGCAAGGTGTCACAAATATTCCTATCATTCCCTTCCTCGATGTAATTAAGGAGTAATAATAATATTGAACGTATCTATAATCTCTTTCCTTATTTTCTTTTTCAACGTACATATAATACAGTAAGAGTAATTAAGAATTAAAACGAATATCTTGTAAAAACAAGATATTATCCTTTGACCGATGTTATTTTAATTTTTTTGTATTTAAATACGTGAAACATATATCTATATATCTATATATGTAGATACTGCTATAAGTTAATAACGGATAATTTAACTACCTTCATTTTTGTTTTCGAGATAAATGTCAGTACCCCTACAGCACAAAAATTGCAGCAACATTGCTGCAACATTTCGGCAATATTTAATGTTACTGCAATGTTGTTACAATGTTGCTGCAATTTTTGTGCTGTAGGGGTATTAATAAATCAAGAGCGATTAGAGCTGATATTTTTTAATTAAAAAGATTATTTTATATAATAGGACCTTTTTAAAAAATTGTTGATGAGCTATTATTCCCCCAGATTAAATTTCGGTTAAACCCGATTTAGGGTTAATGCAGCAGTACAAGATCTGCCTTATCGGCGCGTGATATACCCGGTGTCACGATAGAAAGCGCTTGGTATCTCAATCTAGCGGCAGGTCATAGAACATGATTGGAGGGATGCTGCGACGTCGGGACGCCGATAGTGCTCGGCGTCTCCGTTGGTAGGCGCCACTTTCCGGAGAGCTGTTGCCTCCTGGGGGGTGTTTTTCACCCCTCGATGGCGCGGTCGGAACTTCCCTCTACCGGGAGAGATTCATTCATTAAACCAAACTTGCAAACTTGGAAACGTTCGCAATACTACTCCTTAATTAATTAGATCGTGAAAATAATGTGCTTCCGATACCTATCGCGGAATCGTATCAAACTGCGTAAACTTGTGCGTTAGCTTGGTAGAGACGCGTTCAATTTTCGCAATGTAAAAGTTTGCCGCAATGTATAACAGTTGAAATCAATTCGAAGTTATTAACTTAGTTTCTTGATCTTTCATAGCTTTTAATAAAAGATTTAATTCGTTGTTATTGACGAAATGTTCTTGCGATAACGCGTCGCTGAACGCATCAAGAATGGAATGAAACCACAACGGACAATACAGATCAGCGATATCTGACGTTTATTGAATCGCTTTTCGCGAACGCGTTGATCCGACACTCGTTACCTCGGGAATCACGTCGTATTTATCCGCATCGTGAATACTTTATCAGGCGCAGGTCGTTAACCTAATGGAAACGGCGTTAAGGCCGAGGGGATCGATATAGTGCACTTTCGCCGTCGTCATCTACGAAGGCCGAGGCCAATCGTAAGAAAAGACATCGTGCGGAAAGGCGAGAGAATCCGCGCGGCTCTAATAGCGCGTGAACGCACTTAATGGAACCATTTGAATCATAATGCGACCGATCGGGGCTGCGATTGGCAGTTTCCACCCGGGGGATCTCAGACCGCGCGTCTTGCTCTAATCGCTTTTTCCGATTAGAAAACCGGTATCGGTCAATTCCGCACTGTTATGAGGCAATCGCTCTAATGATAAAAGATCGATAATTTCAATGTGATCGTGCGTGCATTATATTTCCTTCTATATTATTTCTATAAAGCATGTTGGTTCTCGCGTAAAAATAAAGTATTTTTGCCACTCTAATTTTTTTTTATAATTACGAATTAATATTAACTAACTGCTGTTCATAGCATGTCAGTTATTTTAGAGATAGATTGATAGTTAATAGATAGCATAGACACATGGGAATATCTCATATATTAAAAATAAAGAAAAAAATATAATGCATAACACGAGAATGTAAAAGTTAAACTGAAGTGCGAAATATAAGACAAAATGTTAAAGAAAAGTATGAAAAGCAATCTCTTTCACTCGAAGGTATCCAGAAGAGTGGAGTCGAGATTCGATCTCGTAATCGATATCGTATATATGGCATGTATGATCGCGGCTTACGACATAGTACCATAGTCGAACATAATTACTTGTAATTTATTTAATATCCGCGTTTTAACGATATTAATTATGGGCGATGAGGCCGCCTATCGTCGTCTTCATGTAATCATCTCCTAGATATTAAATCCCAAGTCTCACGACCTTCGATGCGTGTTTCTTCTCCCTCGTGATAACAACTTCAATGTTGTGACAATTACTGTCTTCCTGTTTTTTCCGTTATTTAGTTCAATTCACTTGATGATCTTCCTTCTCCGTTAGTAGTGCTAAAAACATCATTACTGTGTCGAATTTTTCACATAGCGTTCAAGAAAGAAAATGATGCAACTTGAAAATTATGAAAATTATGAAAGAAGTTCTAGTGTTCCTAGATATTTATCGATTGCGTTTTAGTTGCGTATGGAATTGCGAATATTTAATTAATGTTAGCCAGAGATAGACAGAATATGTATGTAGCAAAAGTCATCATGGTGTATGTAGCAAAAGTCAAATGATAATATCTCTATCGTAAGAGTTAAATGCTAAATACGCTTAATGAGACATCGATTAGAAACTGTACCTCACAAGTTGCCTTCTATTAATTAGCATGACCTAAAGAAGAAAGAATATTAGCTAGTTTAAGTGTGGGACGGATTTATGTCCGTGCATGAAGACAAGATACATAGAAAGCTTTTTTTAGATATCTGTATTTTTATAATAATATTCTTACGTAAAATATATATCATATATATTAATATTAATATTAGTATTATATATATGGATATATACATAATACTGTATGTATAGCGTGTATATATAAAGTATCTATATCTGCTTCATTGATTTCAAATTTTCTGTAAAATTAACAAAGTTTTACTTTGATAAAATATATTTTACAAATATATGACCGGTAACAAAATATTTTTAATCTAATAATGTTAATGTTATAAATTATTAATTTCAGAGTTAAAAGCTTTTCATGAGGTATAAATTGAGATAGTTGGTCATATAAATGTTCATTAATTTAAGTTTTGGAAGTACCGAGTATTGACGATCGGCTTAGGTATTCCTAAGGGCAGAGTTCAAATGCGCAGACAGTGCTTACAAGCGCGCACTATTTGCAGCCGTCGAGATAGCGATCGATATTTCGACCGTGAAGCTCCGTTAATGAGATCGTTTAATTCCACGCTCGCGCGACTCCACGTACGCGCTTACACGTCGTTATAGCACCCGCTGCCGTCGCCTCAGACGTCTATAATAATGACGCTAAATTACCATCTCTATCTGTCGTATCTCCGGTAACCCTCTCGGAGAATGACGAGAAGGAGCAAGCGTAGGTGGTTCTGTAAGGGATTTTACGCTGAGATCCTCGGACAGGATATGGACATTGCAGTAGTGGTCAACCAACGTTTAATATATACGAATAATAATATATATGAATCTTTACATAAAATTATATGTATATACAGTTGTATATAATCATGTGTATACATGTATAAAAACATACAATTTTATATAAAATATACACGAAAAAAACGATAAGGTTGCCACAACCACAATAATAGTAATATTTGGTACAGCCACGTCCTGTGGTTGTCACATTCACATTGATGTGAAGGCAACTATATGCATTTGGTACAGCAAACATAGTGAATGTTGAGACAAACATATATAGATGCACTACACAAAACAATGTGAATGTGATAACCACAGAACGTGGCTGCACCAAATATTACTATTATTGTGGTTGTGGCAATCTTATCGTTTTTTCCGTGTACAATTTCATTATGCGATATTAAATAAAACAAAAATAAAAAGGAGATAAGAGATAGTATTCAATTTAATATGATTTTTCGTTAAACGAATTATTTCATGCGTATCGTTCTATTTAGGTGCCGATGCGGTTGGCCACCTGTAGGTCCAGGAAATATACACAAGTGTATAGAGGGCATGCATGTGTGCATAAATGCGTGCATAGGTGCGTCCGGTGCCAATGATCCACTGTGAATAATCGACACTGCGTTTACCCACGTTTACCTGCGACGTTGGGTGGACAAGTGGGCGTAGGACATGGATCACAGGATTATCCTGTCCAAGGGATAACCTGTCTAAGGGATATTCTGTTTAAGTGTACATCGCGCTCCAAAGCTATCGAGCATTGTCTCGCCGACGAAACGTGGAAATGCTAATCGAGAAAATCGCTTCGTTAAGCGGCAAATTACTCATATTTTCCTTAGATTACTATACCTTTTAATTATGAATTCTTTAAACAACGTTAATAACAATTATTCTTTCCGAAAAATGAATACATTAGATGCTGAGTAGATACCATTTTTTTATGATTTTAAAAGAAAATCGATTATATAAATAAAATAAAAAGTAAATTTCCTTCATTGAATTATTATGAAACTGTTAAATAATGCGCGTAAATGATTAAACGGTAAATATTGTTTTTCATTTTATATTCATGGAACAATGATCATTGAAACGCGCGAGACTATAACACAGGTGACAGATTGTTATAGGAAAAATCTGTAGCGGACAGTGTTTAGTATTTTAATTTTATTTTTCAACCAGTCTCTCTTTCTCTCTCTCTCTCTCTCTTCTTCTCCGCGATATTTACGGTCAATATTCGCCTCTATAGCGTTGAGCCTAAACATTTTATTATTGGTTGCGCACGTAAATATAAATTGGCTATTATGACATACACGCATACTATACGGCTTACCGTCCATAAAATTTGCGTGAGACCGCTTTTCTGTAAATTACGACACGTAATAACGGAGCACAATAGCAAATCTCAATTGTGAATCTGTTATATCATTTTCGCTCACAGACTCGGAATATTACATGTTTATTCCGGCTTATTAATTGCAAGCGATACAACGCATTCGTATTTGCTTCAAAATATATTCGTAATTAAAATATGACATGATACTCAGTTGTGCGCGCGAAACCTGGACCGGTGATATTTACGCCAGCGTTAAGGACCGTCACCTTTGTGTATCCTGATTATACAAGAAAGGCAAGATTGAAACTTAACAGAACGTAATTAATTTTATTAAACAAGCAAAAAGATTGATATTATATCCAATTGTTATGTGAGTATAATATAAGTAAGAATATACATGTTTATTCTTACTCACATTACATATATAAACACGATGCAACATACACGCACACGCGTACGCATACAATTACTATGTAGTTTCTCTGAACTTAGTTTTCCTTGTGTGTCTTTTTTTCTACTAGCTTGTTATCTATATAAAATACTTAAAATTATTGTATTCATTCCGTTGCAACTACCTCTCGTTCATTTCCTGCAGCCGTTGGTTGCAATTGCATCGCCTCGAGTTGAAATCGAACCGCATACGCGTCGTTATCACTTCCGGTGCATTCGCCCTCGAATGAGTTGACTCTGGTATCGGCGGCGCTATCTCGGGCGTCGGTACATGCGTTTTAACGACGGTATAATTAATTAATCCTTGAACGGCGCACCGCGGCGCAAATAGTGGAGCTACGGAAATTATGTGCCGGTGCGTCAATATCAGCTCGTGGAATGCGCCTCCGTGTACTTAACGAGACAACGCGCGCGAGTCTGGCAAATTCAGAGTGCGGTGGTATAACAACATATCGACCTGCTTGTATGTACATTCGCGTCGAGTCGTTACAGGAGAGATATGCACAATAGTGATATCTCTCTGATATCCTTCTCGCCGTTTCCGTGCACCACTAAACACTCTCTTGCACCATTTATCTCACACAATCCATATATTGTTGCTCGAATTGTCTGTGCTTCTTTTTATTTACATAATTTTTCATCACTTTTTCATTAATTTTTCTTTGATAAAAATAAGGTGTCATAAATGATTAAATCCTTTTTAAAAAAGACATGTTATCAAAAATTCGAATATCGAAGCATTGCAGCCTTTTTTCCGCGATGCTGATTGGCCATTGCGTTGCCGTGTCTCGGCTTCATATATGTCGTTTGCGACTGTCAAATTAATGCGAATTCTGACAGTTTCTTTTCCATTAAATAAATTATGTAATTATTTAAAATATATAATATTCGAGAATAAATGGCGCGCGCGAAGCGCGCGTTTTGTGATGTTCTAGTCTTTAATAAAAATAAGATGTCATAAATGATTAAAAATATACAGATAAGAAGGTGTTACAAATGATTAAAAATATACCTACAGATTTTTATGCAATATATATATGCAATATATCTTAGTGATTCTCGAGATTTGCATTTTCCTTCGACAACATACGATACAAGCTATAAATAAATGTTTTGCATTTGACAAGCGCACGTTTATTCGTTATTTTATCGTCATCGACAGTTACGACGAACAATGTGTCATTTCGAAACAACATCTACGCAATGGCGCATTGTTCGTACATTTTCATCTATGGAAATCCGAGGGAAGTGGTTGGCTTTCTCGCGTGTTTAGAATTTCTCGTGAATTGCGATATCTTTGTAATTTTCGCTATTCGATTCTCGTTGCAATGTTTATGAATGTTCTTTTCTCCCGTTCATTGAATGTAATGGAGAAACAGATATTAGCTCTTTCATTATTGAAACTGGATCTCGGATTATTAATAACGGGAGACATAGTTATAACTCATATATGGCGTGTTACCGTTACTAGCGATATGTAATTACTTACGGACATATTTCATTAATCATTATCGACTTAATTTATATGCAACCACTGCTACTACATATTTTTCGAGGTAGCCATGCACGGATCTAATATATCTCCGTCAGCTTTCGATAATATCGATGTACCGATATACCGATTATGCTCGAATCCATCTTTCGAAGTATTATAAAATCGATTCAAAATCCGGCTGAGAGAGATCCACGTGCGATAAAGGCGTATCAATGAGTAGGCAGAAAAGCTAGGAATAAAGTAGCTCCATTCTGTCGCGGGGGGAGGGGGGGCAGGCAGGATCGCGGCAAGTCGACGATCACGAATCGGTGATAAATCTCCTTCGACGCTCACACAATCGCCACTCGTGGCGGCGATTTGGTCGGTGTCGCGGGATCATGGACCCACGGGGTCTCTGGAGGCGCCGAGCTACATCGGCGGCGGGAATGTAATGCGGTCCACTATGTGGAATGCCCACGGGCCAGAGGACGCGTGTCCCGGCCTGATGTTGATGGATAAGCCGCTCGCGCACCGCTGATGCGCGATTTGTCATCGTACGGCTGATGCGCGTGCACGCTGTTGTTCTTTATGTCCGTATCCGTGTATCTTACTATTTGAGATAGACACTGCCACTAGACTCTCGACTCCATGCTCGTGCACGTTTCGCCGCGTTCGTTGCGTCCTCGGGAAAAGATGGTACGTGGGTGACGAGAATCTTTTCAGAAAGCGACATGGATACCAATAAAATATTCTTGAAGGATCTATTAAAATATGATGAATTTAATAAAGATATTTAATCTTTAACATATTTAATATTATACACTAATTCAAAAGGCGATTTTTTTTAAAACTTAGTGATAGCAAAGACTATATATTTAACCACAGAGGAGATTTGTTTCGACACTACTGGCCAATTTTATTTTAATTAAAATGTCACGACATTTCGACCATGGATTTTGGTCCTTCTCAAGTGAAGTGGACTTTGACATATTGTTGGAACATTGTCATTTCCATTGGATGTAATTGTGTATGATCCATATAATTAATCTTAATTTAATCACTTGAGAAGGACCAAAATCCATGGTCGAAACGTTGTGACATTTTAATTAAAATAAAATTGGCCAGTAGTGTCGAAACAAATCTCCTCTGTGGTTTATTATTCACTGGCGAAGAATATTCATCTCTTACTTACTATATATTTAAGTTCAGAAAAATTAGAAGTGATACTAAAAATCTAAAAATTATAGAAAAATATATAATTTTCTGAAAGATTTAACACATTCTCAAAAAAAATGTATTAACATGAGATAAATCTAAAGAGGCGTAGTTAGAATTTCTTCACGGTGATACTTGTTTAGTCTATTTTATGTGGATGTATACACGATGATATTCTATCGATGAAACTTTCATGCATTCGATAAAAAAAGATCGATACGGCACGTGGATAGATTTCGTCAAGGAGCATATCCCTGTGAGGCTTGACGCGAAACGATGCCCTGTACAAGAATCTCAATTATTCATGACGACCCGCGCGCTCTCAAGTGTACCCTTCACACGCGCTATATCGTCGCACCATGCAAAGCAGAAACCCTCCGAGGACTCTGCCTCCCGTTCGTTTCCTTTTGTTCTCTCCCGCGAGCGAATAACGATCGTCCGTGAAGCTATTTGCGCACGTCCGAGGCTTGCTTTACGTGCCAGTGAAATATCCCAAAATTATACGGTAATATCTGGCGGCGACATAAACGCACACACGTGCACACGCAACGGGGTTGTTCCTAAGGGAGCGTCACCTGTGCAATGGGGAGGGGAGAGGATACGAAGATGCGAGGGCATCTCTAGGGATCTTCGCTTCTTCCTTCTTCCCCCTCTCCATCCTGCGGCGAACATTTTCATAAACTCCCTCATAAAGCATACTCACATCCCGCCATGTATCCCGCCGCCAAGCGCAAAATGGATACATTGGCATTAATTACGCTTGAATGGAACCGCGAGAGCGGCTTCGTAACTTTCCGCCAACAATCCTGAAATGCCAACAAGTGGGAGGATCAGA
Organism: Aphaenogaster floridana; assembly: GCA_003063835.1. Lineage (NCBI taxonomy): Eukaryota > Metazoa > Arthropoda > Insecta > Hymenoptera > Formicidae > Aphaenogaster > Aphaenogaster floridana. The sequence continues at coordinate 514,769 of NJRP01000053.1, forward strand.
GTTGGAGAAGAGTGAAGGATGAAGCAGATCGTATAGTGCGGTGAAACGCAACCATAATGTCAAACAAACGTTGCGAGTAAACTGTGATATGAATTTTGTTCACTTCAGGCATACTTTCTACACTTCCACATGGATATTTTTACACTTCTTTTCCCTGTTCCTTTTTCCGTCCCGAGAGCGTGGACATACACCTTTGTTTTAAGCGCAAAAATGCGAGAGTGTGCTACTAAATATGACAGCTTTACAATTTGGAAGATTATGCAGCATTTTATTGTTTATGACAAGTTGATTAATAATATAAATTATTAAAATTATGACACACATTTATATTTTTACAATATTATTTATATTTGAAGTGTGTGAGAGAGAGAAAGAGAGGGAAAAGAGTTGGGGAGAAAGAGATTGCTGTTATCAAAACAATAAAGAAATATAACTTTCCTTTGAGAATTAAATCGAACAAGTCTATGAATTTTTATTTAAAGTTTTAAACAAAGAAAGCGCACAGCGACACTATCGACCGTCAAAAATCTTGCCCTTAAATAAGCATTGGATATTATTCGATGGAACCCGTGCCACTGAATTAATTCGCTTGCGACAAAGGAGAAAAACGAACAGCTCTCCTTTTGTAAATGATTCCATTTTGTAAGCAATCAATGAATATGAATGATTATGGTCTTTGTCTCGATTCACAGAATCGGAGCCATATACATACATATACATATACCAAGAGGAGAGGATACCAAAAGTTTTCGAAATTGTTTTAAAAAAGCATTTTCGTATTTATTGTTGTATCATTTATTTATTTTTTCGTTTTTATTTTTTATTTTGTATGTTTTTGTTTTTTTCTTTTTGTATTTTTTAAAATGTTATGACGGTCAGCTTCCTTGAGCATTGTGACAGTCACAGCTGCAGGTTTATTCAAAAGGAAACAAAATTTCACACATGCTGTTCTTTAATATCAGTCGTGTCTATCTCACAAAAAATTCCCAAACACAATTGCAGACACTACAAAAAGCTCCCAAACAATGACACGATGCTCTCAGCACGATGCCACGTGGCAGACTGTTTCAGAATATTGCAGACTCGCGATATTTAGTGGCAAAATCCTGAAAGAGCTTCAATTTGCACGAAAAGTTCAAATTTCGGAAACTTTTGGGTACTCCCGTATACCCAATTTTTATATCTATCTATTAAATATACCAAGATTTTTTCCAGAAGCTATCACAAAATTTTATTTATAAATAAAAACGTGTTATACACGGAGAAAATTTTATATTAAAAATTACTATGTATGGCAGTGGCCGTGGACCATGGTGGAATTATAAAAATTTTTACTATGTTTTCACAAAAGAGTTTAATAATTATTAATATAATAACATAGTAAAAATTTTTATAATTCCAGCAATGGTCCACGGCTCCTGCCAATTCATAGTAATTTTTAATATAAAATTTTCTCCGTGTAGGGATAAAAACTATAGTTTAAAAAACCATTGTAGGATTTTAAGTTATTTTTTCATATTTAGATCGAGAGAGAGAGAGTAAACTTGGTTATTGTATTATATCTTTCTACTTTCGTAGCTTTTATTTTAACGCGAATATTCTAACATGATTCTTTGATATGATATGATCTTTTTTAAGAAAATATTTTAATGACTACATCGTAAATACTTCACAAGTGCGATATAATTAAGACATTGCTGATTTACGTCGACGTGCAAGAGTATTTACTATAAAAAGTTCGCGAATTGCTTTGGTCTTTCTTATATTTTATGACTGCTTATATGGCTGTCTACTGTTTTATGGAAGACCACGGCAAGAGAGGGTGAATTCATCCGAAATACGGTAATGAAATGTCGCGCCTAAGACACCATTGGACGACAAGACAACGCACTTATAGGATCCGCGGAGTATCAGGAGATTATATACGGGTATGCACTCGTGTGTGTTACGCGACGGGGAAACAACTAAATACTTACATAGACGCCTCTATGCAGGTCATACTTACGGACATTTATGCCTTCCTTCGGGGATTCAGGCTACACTGAATGCGCGCGTAACGACCGCCATAAAAATATTTTTCAACATTTCGCAATCTCTTTTATGCAATTTGCTCAATATCGTCATCGTGAAAAGTGAACATTGCAATATAATGTTACGATCAATTTTATACTTCTTGTAGATTGTCATCGAATCATTTCAAATTTTATTTATCTGGAGAAAATATCCGGAGATTACAAGCGACTCAAGTTTTTTTATTTATCATAAAACAGTAATGGATAAAATGTTACAATTTATAAATATTAACATAAACATTACCTAGTTCCGAACTGCATTACACATCGAAATTATACGATATACAGAGGCGTCTATATGTACAGCAATGAGGGATGCATATGTGAATAGTTCTGCAACAAAAAATACAAATTCCAGCGCTGCATTGCGTGCCTATACCACGTCATATCGAATTTTCGTATTGAAATTTAATACATGATAATACCCCGAAATTCTCGGCGTAGGTACAGAATTAAGCGGGAAGCTGGAAGGTAGTTCATGTATACCGAGAATTCCATATCATTATGAACAGGACTGAAATTTCGATCGAATGTATGTTAAGGCGTGTTCATTATAATGGATAATTATCAGACGTCTGTATTATTTTTTATGTTTCGAAAAATCAGAATGTAAAAATAGCTTTACCAAGTTATAAGACGATATTCGAAAAAAATGTCCAATTTTATTATAATTTATATTATAGAAAATATTTCTCAATTAAATCAATTTTTTGGTGCAATCCATTCAATTGGGGAGAGAAAGGAATAGAGAGATCAAGAGAGAGGAACGATAATATTTTCTTAATCCGAAAAAGCGTTACAAGTAGACTCTTATACTTATCTCTCGGATTATCGACAAGTAAAAACTTTTAGACACATTTTGCAATAAGAACATTTTCTCGTATCACCTTATAATAACAGAGAGCATCATGAACGATATATGCGAATAGATACCGATAATCAATCTTGGGATCTTTGTTGCTAAGAAGTTTCTTTTGCTCCCTCTGTCAGGCTCATTTCCGTAATCCGCGAACAAGAATCTCGAATAAAGGACGAGAAAATGACGAGGAAAATAGTTTCTTCAAATAGAATATTAACGTCTTCAGTGGTCTGGCCATTCTCGGGAGGAAAACCATTTTCCGACCAAGGAATTCCCAGATCCGGTCGGGAAAGCAGTGCAAACTTTTCGCACCGAGTAATCGCATGTTACTGCGCGATAATAGTTGTATTGGCCACACTTTCCGTTAGTTTGTCAGAAAAGTCTCGCTGGCAATCGGAATAGCCATCTAAAGTTAACCCTTTACTATCCGCACATATTCATAATGTTTTTTAGCATTTTAGTTGCTAGAAATTTTTTAAATTTTATTTTTATTATTTACAATAGCTATGGGAATCCGCAAGACTGTACTTTTAATATTTTTTTAACTATGGCATAGCGTATTATATTATTTTTTCTTAAATACTTTGATAGCAGATTAAATGAAATACATTAATAAGGATAATCGCGTATTGCGATTCTTATATAGCGCGCTGTAATTGATAGCGGTCGATTTATAATTGCTTTTTCTTGTTCCTCATTAAAAAAGCGGCGTTTCTTAATTCTCGCTCATCCCATGGGCTGTCCTTCATTAACGCGGCAGGATCCAACGTCGTCGGAACAAGCCGATACTTGTCGTGCCTCCACAATTAACCAAATTAACGGGCAATTAGTCCGGGAACCTCGGCACTCGAATAGCACGGGAGCCAGAGTTTACCTGCCATCCCGGGACCCATCTTCCCTTCTTCTGCCACGTCATCCCACCGCTCGCCGTCAATTTCTATCCGACGTTCCATCATCTCGGGGCTAAAGTGTCGATCGAATTACATTACAGCTTGTAGACCCCGAGGAGGACGACTTCGTGTTGCCCTCCGTGCCTTCCTAAGTCGAGGACCCTATTGCATATGAATATAAGTGTATTATCATAATATCATGCCGAGGGGTGGCTCCTCTTCTGGTTGGCTGCTAGGGGGATAAAATCTCCGGAATCGCGTAGGCGAGGGATGGAAACCCACTTTTACAGGATGTATATGGAGGAAAATCCCGATACGTATCTGCCGGAATGCAGAATCGCGTCGGAGGAATGCGGCATCGGAGCTTGCGCATATGCGACAGAACCTGAAATACTGCGATGCACCGTAATACACTTTCACAATGCAAAATCTGACCCCAAATAAAACGGTTAAAATAATATAAAAGTACCACATACATGGTGTCTCAAGTTTCGTATATTTTATTATTTTGCGAGCAATTTTTTCTTAACGAGAATTTAATTGGGCAAATTTTTTTTCATAATTTATTGACATTTATCTTGATTGTAATTAAATATAAAATTTAATATTACGTATATTTTATTTGAAATTATCTCATTAAAATTCAACAATTTGATACTGATATAAACCTTTAGTTTTTTAGTGGCTCATAAATAAAAATCCCTTCTTAATCGCGTTTAATAAATTGGTGACATCTCGCGTTATTTAATTTGTGCTTAAAAATCGAAACTCTGAAGAGCTCTATTAATGTTGCGATGATAATGTGACGCAACCAGATTTAATTAATGTCAACGAAATGAGTATTGTACCTCTGACGTACTCGCTTAATTATCCTTTCTACGTCGATCCTATGGTATACATAGCGCCGGCGGTGCAGCTAAGGGAATTGATTATCTCTCCCCGGGAAGCAGTTCTTCGAGCCGCTGACAATGCCATTCATGTCTCGATCGAGGTGTCTGTATTTATCCGCAGCCTGCTCGGATTTGTCCGTCAATTAACGGCCGCGCTTTAATTAATGCCAGCTCCATCGCGGCGGTGTGAGCTTGTTGGGATATAATGTCAAAGATTGACGACCTTCCTAGGAAGTCGAGGAAGAGTCGATCGACCGTCTATAATGACGAGCGTAGTCAAGAACATAATACAAAACAGGAAGTGTACCCTGGAACCTGAAACTTTAAGAATCTCTTTACGAAAATTATGAAACCAATTAATTTAAGGACTGATTAATTTAAAAATTCTTTTTGTCCTTTTTTCCTAAAAGTATTCGATATAATTTTGGTATAATTAAAGATATTCGATATAATTTTAAAAATCAAAGCCTTATACAAAGCTAATGAGCAAAGCAGAGCAGATTTATTTATAAATCGTTTCTTACTGTATTTAACAAATTAATATATTTAAAATGAAATCTGCTTATTTTAATAATTGTAAAGTTCTGAGACACAAATAAATTCACAAAACTGTTCGAAGGCTCTACAACGCATTTCAAGAAAAATTGCGTTTTTTTTCATCGTTTAAGCGTCTTCTCGTTGACTGTGTTAACATTGATTGCAAAGTACGTCGATGCATGATGACGAGAAGCGTGCTGCCAGACAGCGGGAGACTGTTACCTGTCTTCGGGATAATGGAATAAATAAAGCAGGTTTCTCTCGGGAGAAAGGAGAAGGGAGCGAGCTTGCTCGTTCTGCGACCGTCCTCCCATTGTGTTATCCTGACTTCGCAAGAATTCACTTCACCGGTTTATTACGTCTGTTCCCTTTCTTGGATCGTTCGAATCGAACACGGGGCCCTTCGATTTCCCATTCAAAACTTGCCGAATGGATAGGGAAGATTAAACGGACATTCAGTGTCGAATACGCGGCATCTTGCTTTTCGCAGATGCACAATGAAAGTTTTAACGCGCATTCTATTAAATTGAATGAAATACTTACATAATAAGATATTGGAGGTTTCGCAAAGATCACTTCGTCTATATATATTTTAACTTAAATAATATTTTTACATATAATATTATAAGAGTCTTGCTAAGGAATTTATTTTACAAAGTGCTTGTGTTTACCCGCGTTTCTTCTTTTAGATTAAAGAAAATTTAGCTTCACATTGATAAAATCTAATTATCGATTTACAATTATATTATATTTAGATAGAACAAAAAGAGATCCTTGAAGATTATTGCCATTTACATGTTATGTTAAGTTATGTTAAGAAAAAGTGACGGTCTTTCTGTAATATTTCGTGATACGCCGGAGTTAGAGATGTCCGTTTATATCTTCCAGGCCTAACGAGAACTCATTCTTTCGCTCGATCCGAGTTTATGCGGTGTCGAAAGTATAATATATAAGATGGAATACAGAAGCGAGAATGCGGTTGCGGTTCGTAGTCGCCGGGTGCGTTCCGTAGTTTCGGTGGCAGCAAATCGATGGCCATTACTTTGATAGTCCAGTTTTTAGTTGGTCTTCCTTCCCCCCCGTCGGGACCCTGCTCCGGCGGCTCCGGGAGAACAATGGGTCACAAATCAACGGCGGTGGCCGCTAAATCTCGCGAGGTCCCATAGCCACGGCTACGTAAGTCCTAACGATGCGTGGAATAGAAGGTGAACGTTTCGGTGCCAGGACATCGCATCTTTTCTTTTCTCTCCGTGTTCGTGTTCCGTTTTGTTCGTGAAAAGGGTTTCGGGATTAAACGGCAGGACAGCAGTTACGCCATATCCATTACTTTCTTTGCAGCCAGAAGCGCAAAACGGAAACCGCAATCATCGTCAGCTTTTCTTCTTATACAGAATCTAATCACTGTACATTAGTTATATTCCGAAGTTAATCATACTTTTTGCAATGAAGTAGTCGTTGAATCGCGATTTGTTCTTTGCAGGATATGATTTATACTTGATGACGACAGTCATTTCCTTTGTTTCTCCTATCCCTTCAAAGTTATACGTAGAATTTTATGCTTCTCTCAAAGTAATGTGGCAGACAAAAGACGGTCCATTAGAGACGGCGCGATTTCCTGGTTAAGCTCCTTGCTACCCACCTCATGGGTGTCTTGCTACCCCTAAACGTTTATCATTCTCCGATAAGCGACTACTCCAGGACACATCAGAGACATCAAACGCAGCTGGAAGAAGAGCTGGAAAACAGAGAAGCCTCTTCAAGGCCTCTTACTACCTCTTTCGAGAACTCAACCGTGATATCGTGATATCGTGTGAAGAGACCGACGTGTCCTCGGGGCTGCAGGTAGTTGCGAAGCTACATGGCGAAACAAGCATGGAAGGTGGTTCCCAACGAAGATAAAGGGAGATGGCGCGGGCGAAGAACACGGTGCATTCTTGCCGATTATCGTTATCGTCGATACGCGCCTCGCTACCGGCGGCTAGGTTGCCTCGAATGCCTACTCTCGTAAGCGGTGGAATATGGTACTGGGATATTACAGATACTCGTTCGGCTCAGGCATACGCGACGTGGAGCGAAAGAGGAAAAATAAGACGAAGAGGGCGGCAGCCAGACGATGAGGATAAAGAAGAGGAAGAGGAAGAAGAAAGGAGACCCCCGAGGGTTGCTGCCAAGCCGATACCATCTGATAGCCTATTTATCTTTCGACGCGCTTACCTTCGGCTCACCTTTTGCTTAGCGTGCGTTAGCGTCGAGCTCTTTACTTGACACCTTTTACCTCATTCTCGCGGAGCTATCTTCGAGAATGTAATCGAGCAACACTGTTGATTCCAGCGCGGCAAATTTTGCGTGCGAAATTTGCAGAGTTTTTCCTGAATTTCCCACATGGGCTATATATAGCAAGATATATCAAATTTTCAGCGTCTTCAGCGGTCCGTACTCTCGTCACATAGTTAGCGCTAAATGTGATTATCTGATTCTGAGTTTGCGCGTAACTTGAAATTCTATTTCTCTTATTAACATAAAATTATTTGATATAAAATTCTATTTTTGTCTTGCTTATTACTAACAATAAGTCTTCGAATCTAACTAGAAATAAAATAATATGGTATTCAGATTATCATTGTTTTAGATTACATCATGAATACACTATCGATGAACAGCGATCAATGCCGAAGTAGAGGAGATAGATAAAAAGATTCACAGATCCGAGGAACAAACTCGATTTTATCGCGTTATGGGAGCGCAGTACATCCAATGGCAGATCGATATCGCGGATCTTAACGGATTTACGACCCGTGTTATCTCTCAAAGGTTCCGACGAGTACGCACGCGCGATCGCTAAGATGGGATCGTTTAACGATTTCGTTCCGGAATCTTACCTACACTCAATGCCAACGATTGTTCGACGTTTAGAAAGTACGCGCTATAAACGATCTCAATTTCGATAACCGCTCTTTCCAGGAAATTCTTATTTCGCGTCGCGCGAGTAACAGCGGGGTCCCTTATTGAGATCGTACCGAATCGCTGAACGTATTTGCATTGAATAGAATACGATAGACGTGACTTTACACAAACACAATGATATATAGAAAATTGGAAAGAACGGATTTATGTGAACATAAATCTGAATATCCTTATTTGATTTGGTACCGATGCAATCCTTCATGCATAGGTATTGATTTACCAGAAATTCCTGAAACTATAGGTGTCGAGGATCTAAAAAATATCAATCTATAATAATTATTTTAGATGCACATTGAGAACAGCAGATATATGTTATGTATTATAAGAATGTTATATGTTATGAGAATTTTTTTGAAAAATAATTATTTTAAACAGAGAGGAAAGGAGAGATATTAAAATGGCAGAGCGTGATGCATCTAAAGTGCGATAACTTCTCAGGCTCCTAGAGACTACGCTGTTAGTTTATCACTTGAAGTGTTATCGCACTTAGGTGCGAAGGTACTGAATGGTATCGTCTCGTCGAAGTAGACGTGGAACATCGTTATTTTCTCGAAAAATACATCGTTATTTCTCTTTGTCGATATACTTTGGCGGATTTCTTCGTGCAAATGCTAATCGCCATTGGTTAATATCAGAGAGGTCATTGGAATGCGAGACTCGTTGCGCGATCTTGTTATTCATTTATCTTCATTTCTTTCTCGTTTTCGCCGATCGCTTATTTATTCAAAACTATTCTTTCCCGGATTACGAAGTATCGTTATCGCACATCGAGGGATCCCCAATGAATATTGCAACATCTTTTTGCTTTCTGGATGAGAATAATTTTCGTGTCGTGAAACAAACTTCGACTTTGAATATGAAGTTGACGAATTATTCCTTGCATTGATAAGAATTGCATTTCCAATATACTCTATTTTTATTCTATTTAAAACATAAAGGAAAAGATGCTTGTAAGATTATAGCTTGAAGAATTTAAATTTAAATCAAATAATACTTTCTAATTTGATTATAAAATGAAGTGATTATACTTATGAAAACATGACGTTGATATTTTTAGAAATAAAACACTCATACAACATTGTGATAATTCCACGTAAATAATCAACATGACTGTCTATGAATGAAACATATTGCAAAGCTGTGATTTATGTGCTTCAAAGAGATTTATCAAAAATTCACTCGAGTTATTTTCGTTATAAACGAGGTAAACAATGGACCGCGTGTGAAGGACTGTCACATATCTCATTATCCATAATATCCATACGTGTGAATCGGTTATAAACACGGTACATAAAGATAGCAAATCGTCTTTGCTCAGGTCCTTGTATGCAATATCCGCTGCATATCCTTCAGATATTGCGGACGAAAATGTTCTTTTGCCTATAAATGCGAATCAAGCGTCATAACACGGGATATAAACCGCGCGTACACGTGCCCTCGCATAATCAGAATTGTTCACAACAACGACGAATATCGATTGTACACTATGTCAAGAATGCACTTGTTTTTTTCATTTGGCGTTATATCGGCAGATTGAGTAAAACTGCACGTTTTATTGAAATACCAGAATATAAAAAAACTTGTGATAAACGTAGCGTCCAAGGAAAAAAAATGATAAAAATCAAATTCCGATTACTAACAATTCAAATTATTTAAAAAATCTTACTATGATGATAACACACGTGCGAATTTTAAGGCATCGTGTATAAAAGAAGGTAGATAGTTGAAAGGCTGCCGAAGCCATAATATATATATATATATATATATATATATATATATATATTAGCACACATCCTTGACTCTTATGAGAGAGAAACTCTTAGAAAAGTGTTAATCGCGTACACTGAGAAAAAAAGCTGTTGCTTCAATTAAAGTGGTATCACGGGGTGCCAAAAACATAAGTAGTTCATTTAATTGTATTATTATTAGACCCAATGTCTGCATTTTTAAACCAATAATTTAATCATTGTTTTAATAATCCAAATATTGGGTCTATTAATAATACAATTGAATGAACTACTTATGTCTTTGGCACCCCGTGATACCACTTTAATTGAAGCAACAGCTTTTTTTCTCAGTGTAGTAGATTTCAGGGTTGCGGATCGATTCCTCAGATCTTCCGAAGATCTTTCATGCATCGTTCGCCGATCGTGTGTTATGAAGGTAACGATCACTAATCTATGGCGTTTTGCCGGGAAATGACCGGTTAAGCGCGGCGGATGGACTGCAGGAAATCGAGAAGGCTCGTCAATTGATTTTATTCCCACTAAAAAATAGCCGGATTTATGTTTTACGCGGCGCGACCGGCGTTTTATCGCTCGTGAAAATGGCAAGAATGTTGCCTAGGTGTGTGTATGTTCTGTCGCCCTCCTCTCCCTTTCTCCACCCCTAGCCAGTAGCTGCGTTTTATTTCAGGATTGTGGCTGAGAGAAACGTTATTCGCGTCTGCAACCGTACCATGAGGAAACAATCGAGGCGTGAAATTTCTGATGTAATTTTCAAGTCGAACGGTTGTATATACCGATCAGTAGCACGAGTTGTGACTCGTGCGGTGATTTACAGCAATCATTCTCCTACTGACTGCACATTAAAAAAAAAACAATAAAAATATTATTAAACAGTTTATTCTTTATTTATTAATTTATTTTACTTATGTAATATTCAAGGCTCTTAGTAACTTCGTAACTTTTTCGTTTAATCTTTTTATTCTTCGAGACCTGAATAAAATGACAGAAATGTAATTTTTTCTTGGCGGAGAAAATCACGTTAATTCTGATTAACGAGCAAAAATTAGTGAAAATATTCGAAAACTTTCTGAGTTACCTGAGGGAAATGGTCACCTAAGATCCGTACGCGAGATGATACCTGCTGCGTTAGTAGCAATCTACTGACTTAACGACAAGTGCAAGGACAGGTATTGAGCGAGAATACCCATTAAATTATCGAGTTTATCGTTCGGGTACTCATAAAGTGTGTGACGACGATCCTCCATTGGCTTCTGACTACGCCCCGAGTTCTGGTAGGATAAGTTGTAGTCTGAACGAAAATTTGGGTATCCGTTGCTTTCATCGTTCATGCTGCGCACGTTATAAATGTGATGATGACTAAACGAAGCGAAAATGCATACCCTCCTTCTCCTATAAGTCCTTCAAGTTTATACATTTTTATTAAATTAATACGCTAAGATAAGAAACTCCGCATGGAACAAATATATTTGTCTTAAGCCGACTCCAGACGATATGGCCAACATTGGCGATATTCATTAGCTACACGGAAAGGACGGTTTTGCTGAAAATTTAGCCAGATACAGATCTCAGAATAATTATGTTGGACCATCCAAAATAATTACGTACGTTCAAGCATAATGACAATGCTACAAAAATTTTTGACATTCTAGTAAACAGCTTGAGCGTTGAATAATTATTTTGGATGATCCAAGATAATTATTTTCTGATCTGTATCTGACTAAACTTTTAGATACTTCAGCAAAACCATTCTTTTCGTGTATCAATTCAAAAGGTCAACGTTGGTCTTTTTTGATGTGTTTTAAAAAACCGTGAAAAAAAAACTTTTCATAGCGAATGTCATCCAATGTTAACATTGGCTGGGTTCAGCAGAAAAAGCAGCTTTGCAACAGTTTTAAAATTCTTTAACATGATTGGTTTATACACTTAGATCCAGGAGGAACCAAGGGCAAGAACCAATCATATTAAAGAACTTTACAACAGTTGCAAAGCTACTTTTTCCGCTGAACGCAACCATTGGCAATGCGTGATTCTAATTGGCCACGTGGAATTTATACACATAACAGGGCTAGCGTCACATTGACCAATGTTGGCGTACATTGGCCATGTCGTCTGCACTGCGAATCCAAGCGTGTTACTTTAGCTGAAGCTCTTCTTACACATTTCTTGCCATTTTAAATCATGTCATTTAACACGATTGAATGTATTAATTTTTAATTCAATACGCTTAAACGTATTAAATGACGTAACCAAAAATGGCAAAAGAGATGTAAAAAGATTTTCAGTCAAATGTGTCATTTTTAGATGTTTAGGCGTGTAAAAATAATACGCTTGGATTTGCAGTGTGGAGCCGGCTTTAAGTTGATTTTTCTTCATATTAAAAACATTCGCCACAATTTCTGCAAATCGTCTCAGCGACGTGACAGGCGTTGTTTTTGACACAGCACAACGCGCCGTATATTTTCGTTTCCATTGCCCGCTCCATTGCTCGCGGACGCGAGGCAAAGTAAGTTTCTCAAGTCTACCGTGAATTTTCATTCAGCGAGCGGCCGGCGCGGATTTTCGTGAGAACCGTCTCGAGAGGTTTGTATAGGGTGATACACCTGCAGAAAACAGGGGGAGGAGTACTGCCGGGCGACCGCGACGCATTTACGGAGATTTAGAGCGAGCGTAACGGCACGGTTCGCTTCGGCTTGGCGTTGGATTTTGTCCGTTGGTCGCATCTCCTCGGGTCCCGTAAAACTCGCGGGGACGAGCAAAAGGAAGTACATGCGTAGTCCTGAAGATTATCTTCCCTACCATGGTCGTCCGATTTTGCTTCTCTCGTCGTACCCATCGTTCCTCTTTATACCGCTCCTTTTTCTTTACTCACGCCTCGTGCTCGCCTCGCAGATGGTTACTTTTACATCCTCCGCGTTATTAACTCCCACACTTACCTCGTTGCGCCTTAAACGAGGAGAATAGAGAAGTACCGTGTTCCACCTTCGCTGACCGATGTCCCGGATATATTCGCATCGACGAGTAATACGGGTGAATCAAAAGAAACGACCGATCGATCGGTGTTGTGTATCTCTTTAACACTAAAGCTACCGACAATTTATAATATGTAGATTAAGAAAAAGTTGTGAAGTCAATTAAGGAAAAGCGATAACATTAAATGCAGAATTTTTATCAAAAGTTTAAAAACGGTCATTTGACCGGCGATGGTAGTTTTAGTGTTAATCAAAAGTCTAAAAACGGTTATTTGACCGGCGGTGGTAGGTTTAGTGTTAAATTCTCACAGGTGATGTTAATATACAGGGTATTCGAAAAGTGTGGGATTCCTCTATTATCTCAAAAAGAACGCACTTTCACGGAAAATGACTCGAACAAAAGGGGTCGCAAAGTACTATCTTGTGGTGACCTTGAACTTGACCTTGGGGGTTATTTGTAGGTCACCTCCAATTTTTTTTAATGGAACCCCTTATTTTTCATTGCATATTCTTGTAGCTTACCTTGAGTGCTTTCCAAAACGCTATAATTAAATATTTTTTCATTAAGAATCTTTGGAATTATAAGGCTTGAAAGTTCTAGTATTTTTACATAAAATACAAAATAACTTGTAAAACATTAAGTTTTCAATAATGTTACCTTAATACTTTTATGCACAGAATAATGAGACGAATCAATTGTGGTACGAAAGAAAGACATAGTTTCTTTAAGAAAAAATATGTAATTTGCAACATGCATCTGCATACTTTTTCTTAAAAGCAACTATGTCTTTTTTTCATACCAATTGATTCGTCTCATTATTCTGTGCATAAAAGTATTAAGGTAACATTATTGAAAACTTAATGTTTTACAAGTTATTTTGTATTTTATGTCAAAATACTAGAACTTTCAAGCCTTATAATTCCAAAAGTTCTTAATGAAAAAATACTTAATTGTAGTGTATTGGAAAGCTCTCAAGATAAGCTACAAGAATATGCAATGAAAAATAGGGGATTCCATTTAAAAAATTGGAGGTGACCTACAAATAACCCCCAAGGTCAAGTTTAAGGTCAAGGTCACCACAAGATAGTACTTTACGATCCCTACAACTTTTGTTTGAGTCATTTTCCGTGAAAGTGCGTTCTGTTTTAGATAATAGAGGGTCCCACACTTTTCGAATACCCTGTATAAACCGGTCTGAATAATTAAAAAAATTATTATTATATCTCAAATCTCATGCTGCATCATGCATAACGAAAATCGAAGTTTAACGGCAGTTAATTGGAAATGCTCCCATTTGAATTCATTCCATTTGAACATTTCATTTAAAGCATTCGATGACTCTTAATAAATGAAATGTATCGTTTTGTATGAAGACTACATGCATAAATATTCTATATAACGTACGTCCGCTTTCTTTTTATTTTGAGAAAAATTCAAGGGAAAAATTCTTTAAAAATAATGAAATATTTATCGAAAATAATGTAACGTATTTCTTTTTTTGTTTAAAACGATATTCGACTTTGCATTAGTTTCCATTGCTAAAAAATAAAATGTTTAACTTTATGCTTAGTCCGCATTTCTTATCTGCATATTAAACTTTGTTAACCACTGCTGGAGAAGAGAAAACTGCTTGGAAAAAAATGTGCTATGCCTATATTTTTGCTTCGAGAAGGCTTGCTCCACGAAAAGGGAATGCCTTGTAATCGTACGTAACCGGGTAAATTGCTCGGTATTCGAGATTGTGTGTATTCCGGATGGAGGCGTTCGCGTCTTTAAGGTGTTCGAGGTGCTGATCCGTAGCCGGGACCAATAATTTAGACGGTTTCGGGGGATCCCGGCAATAATTTAACCCGCTGGGGAGGCCTGAACCGGCAGCTGCGCCACGACAGCAGGCACGGGGCGACGGAGTCGCGATAAACTCTCATAATTCACTTATGGGATATCCACGGCGTATCCGCGTCTCAGCCCCCGCTCGCTTCGCAGTCATGCCGCGCGTCGCTTAAACACGCGCTTCGAGCCGAGGAACTCTCCATTGAATGCGAATGCGTGTTTCGTAACGTTTGTATACACACGCGCGGGTGCGCTATTATTCACAGGCGTGCATTGTGCGCGCGGGACTGCGCTTTGCGGAATCTGCTGAAAATAGGAACGGTCGGAGGATAGTATGGTCCCCGAGGAAAAATAGGAATGATAAATAGCAATAACAATTTACTATAATAATAACGATAAAAGGAAACAAATATGTGAGATAAGATTGTTATTTCGAACGTGAATATTATTCTTTTATGTATGCGTATATGGCATTTTCTTTTTGATAAAAGTCTTCTTTTTACAAAAATACGTTTTAAGTAGAATTTAATTGGAAAATACGAAACAGTGTAAAAAAGTATAAACTGGTTTATTATAATTTAGTTTGTTTTATAAGAATCGCGATTTTTGTTCAGGCACACAAAAGCCTAGGTACGAGATTGCCTAGACATGTGGCGTGGATCGAATGTTCTGCCGGGCTCTTTCTCGAGCCAGTCCTGGCAGAAACGAACGGCGGACGTAAATTTCGGTATAACCTGCCGTGAGATAGGCGGATAATTAATTCTACATGAAGCAATGCCGCATACGGGATGTGCGTAAGCTTCGAAGATATCGCGAGAAAGTAAAAAAGTACGTCTACACGTAGCGTAACCCATCTGGGAATTAATGGGATAATTGTGAACGCACGATGGGGAATTCAGTCACTGTCTGACTACGCCGAAGCGCGCTTCGCGTCATTAGAATGCATGGTGAATAATAGCGTCTTATATAATCATACATTGAGAAAAAAATGCTGTTGCTTCAATTAAAGTGATACGTCACGGGCTGCCACAAACATAAATAGTTCATTTAATTGTATTATGATTGGACTAATTATATTTAGATTATTAATAGAATAATCTAGATATTTGGTCCAATAATAATGCAATTGAATTAACTATTTATGTTTGTGGCAGCCCGTGACGTATCACTTTAATTGAAGCAATAGCATTTTTTTTCTGTGTACTTTTCTAAATCTTACAAGTGCTATGAAGAATTAGTAACTTTAATTATAATTAAAAGTTATACTTAGACTTTTCTCTTCCTTATATCAAAAATTTGACCAGCCAAACATTTAGAATATTCTCATATTTTCCAATTCTCCATTTTACTAACAATAATTAATACGATTAGAAATAATCTGCAGATGCAGTCTTTGTGTGTGTATAAATATCCATAAATAATTATTATCTGTTCCTCGTTAACGGCGATTTCACTTAAGTAACCGTCTGTAGAAAATTAATGGTCTACGCTTCTGTTAAAACGCGGGAATGTATTCTTTTGGGGCACGCCAAACATCGTTGCATTAATCCAATCAAGACGTCGATAGACAGTTGCGGCTGCAATGTTATAATGATCCCTCGTAGTCGGGGAGATACGTATCGTATCGACCTCTCCTCCTCATTCCGAGCGGTTTCTACGTCGTGCAACGTGCAATCTGGTGGCCGGTGATGGCCGGTGACGGTGGCAATGGTGTGGCGCTTGCACAATAGATTCGGTTTGATACATCGCCGTACGGCACAGGAGACCGTTAATTTCGTGGCCTCCTGCCCTACAATGCCCCATACACACCCGCATCACCCATTCTACATTTAGACTGCTATTCTCCATCAAATGTCGTTCATATTAATAACTCATCGAACCAAATAATAGCGTTTAACGCCACGCAGCCCGTCATTACCCAGATTTCAGTGCTGTCGATCGACTAAGCGCAATTTGTATTTAATTTATCTTGCTACCGAGCGATTTCCCTGTCAGGGAGAAACAAACGAATCGATTGTTTAAGGATTATGAAAAGAAAGTTTAAGATTTAAAGTATTTATAAAGGATCTTACTATGTGCGTTTACTGTATATTATGTACACTTGACAGAATGATTACAACAATTTTCTGCGTGCAGACATATTCTTAAAAAGTGCAATTTTTATATATGCAAAATGTTTTTATTGTATTTTAACAGATTATTCTGCATTTTTTATTGCATACACTCGATGTAATGAACAATTATAATTTCGAAGATACATTTTTGGAACTTTTATTATATATGTACTAGCATTTTTGCCCGTGCTTCGCGCGGGCTCATCCTTTATATTTAACGATACTCGCCCGAAGTGTAGAGAGGTCCAGGTTCAAATCCTGACTGAGGTAATATTTTTCGCAATAATTTCTTTACAGTTTTCGGGGAAGGGAAGATCTTATAGATGCTTATTAGCATCAAAAATTATTAAAATTCTGCTCGTTAAATGAACCAAAACCTGTGGTCGCTAATGTAGTAAGAATATTTCTAATTAATCAATTTAGCCAGTTGTTGTCGAATATAATTTACTTTGATTCTTTATATTAAGATCAGCTTTTTAGCCCGCGCTTCGCGCGGTGATTTTTTTAGACCGTAGAGGGTGTTTTTTCCATGAATAGTAACTTTTACCCGGAAAAAAAGTGGGGAAAACATGAACCTTTTTCTGAAAACTTTATATGGGGGCCCCGGGCTCCCAGCCCTTCAAAAAACCGTCTACGGTCTAAGTTAGAGTATCAGGGGACAGTATACCAAATTTGATGTTTCTACATTGAAAACTATAGTTTTGCATAGCGGACAAACAAACATACACATACAAACATACAAACATACATACATTTATTTTTATATATATAGATGATAGAAATTATTATAGACATGGTTCATAATGTTAAAATAATAAGTTATTTTAAATCATTTCTACATATAATTTTAGGGCGCAAAGGATTAATAGACGTTATTACTAACTGCGTTGCATCGATGATAGAAAAATATGTGTTGTACGCGTTACGATGACGTGAAATTCAGGCACGTTCTGACGTACCTTAAGCAAATCAAAGACCTCGTTTCAGTCGTACAAGAACGTTCTCTTCTCGAGAAGAGACACACGTGCTTCGACTTTGAAGTTATTCTACACATGCCGAGAATTTCATGCGTGCACAAGTGACCTGACATCGTTCACCGAAATGTTCCAGCAAACTACATGCCAACTACGATTATGATCATGGTACCGCCTATTTTCTAAAGTGGCGTCCACATAAAGTCGACATAAATTATGGTAGTCTCACAAATTAGCACAGTATTTTACTCTTTCATATTAAATTATAATATAAAATAAAGAAATCTGATTATATTATAACGCGCAATATTTAAAAAATTATTATTTTTTAATTCTTACACTGAAAAAAAAAATTCTTGGTAAACTTGTGAGATGCATTTAGTATACTTTCTTTTGAAGTATTTGATTATTATTACCGATTATAATAATAATAACAAAACATTTTGCAATAATTATAAACATTTGTAATAATTATAAAAGAACAAATTTTGTTTAGTTGAGCCAACTAAATAATGTAATACTTATTATACGTTTAGTTGAAACTATTTCACCAAGGTGCTTGATAACATTAACCAAGCCTGCATTTTTATAACCAAGCCTTATTTCTTTCAGTGTACGTTTACTGACTTGACTCGCTATAATTTCTTAAAGGTGCACGATATGTCTAGTCAAGGCTACTCTTCTTTGTTCGATCCTCGGGTTCTGCCTACTCGAGCCTTCGGTCGAAAATATCTTTTGCCGTTTCGAACGTCCCAATTATCGTGCAGCACTGTAATAATCGTGGCTGCGCTCGCTTTCTACGAGGTGTTCACGAATCGGGCCTGATCGATGCTCATGTTAATCCGTTTCTGTCTCAGGAACAATGCCAACGTTGTCGTCCCGCCCACCGTATCGGCCGTGTCGAAGAAAGAGCCGCATGAGAACATTGCCCGGATAGCGAAACGGTACCTCGACGATAACATGCAGCAGGCGTGGATCAATCCTCGTCTAATATCGATGGTGAGTGAATATAAATGCAATGATTATGCGCCGGATCCGCGCACGTGCGCCCATCCATGTCCATTATATTCCTTAGCCCGCGCGCGCGCGTACATACACGTGGGGGGTACGCGAGCGTACTTTCCGAGCCGGCCAACAAATTAGTTTGCGGCGGACTTCCACATTGGGAAAGTTTCGTGATTAATTTATTGGGCGGGAATGCGCGCACACTACATCCGCGCCGCTGCACGGAAGTCGAAACGCGGCGAGTTTCTAACTTGCCCGGACTATTTCTGCGATTTCTGGTTAGAAAGCCCGGGGCTGCGCGCGATATACAACGCGGGATCTCTCAGGGCATCAACGATAGTGCTGGGATTTTCACGGCACTACTGTTCGCCGGAGGAAAATGTCTTTACGATATCGCATAACCCGTCGCGTTGGTCGATCTGGAATATAGCTGCTGCAAGCTGGCGACAAATTTTTATGACGCTTTGAAACGGCTTACAATGGATTCCGCGTCAAACGACTTCTCGATTTTGTGAGAAATAGCAATTCGAAAGTCGACACGTTTTCTTTACGAATGAATCCGAAACATCAATGAATGAACGAAATTCGATTGACTGGACGATCCTAATTCTTAATCTTAAATGAAGAATGGTTATATTAGAATAGCTTAAGGTTTAACTCTTCAAACTTGGACCAAGACGAGATTGTTTTATGGTAAATTTATGCTTATTTCAATGCGTCTTACTTTAATATTGAGCGTGTTAGTTTTGGAGCTGTTAATTTTTTATGAATGAGAATGTCTTGATTAACTATTCCAAGTTTGCTATTCCGGTGAATATTAGATAAATCTTACGCTCTATTAAGTTGGACAAGTAGTCGACTTGACGTTATTAACGTTCCAAATATTGCGGAAATAAATCACATGCGTAGCGCCAGGTCAAGTGTCTCATTAGAATTGCAATCTAGCCATTCAAACGTTCCGTGCTGTTTTAAAATCCAAGGGTGACTCACAGTCAACTTGGTGCATCTCATTTGCACGTACCTAGATATTTTTCGCGAAATGTAAATACAACAGTGGTGAATGAATGATAAAGTAACTCGAGCGATCTAATTAGCGAACTCTCTTTTTTAATACACTGCTTTTCGATGATGCCTCTTTAGAAGCAACGGAATGAGAATCGGCGAGAGAACAAAAAAATCTCACATGACTCAAAAGTCTTTTCATTTCCAATTCATTATATTTCTCATTTGCTTTTTCATTGAATTTTTATACACTTTTCAATGTGCATGGATTTGCATGTAAAGCCTTTAATTAAGAAATACGGAAGCACAAAAGAAATGACGTAAATAATTTGTGTTCTCATTCTATATATAATTTACAAAAAAAAAAATAATTTATAAAATTTAATAAAAAATTAATCAAAGTATTTTTATTAAAGTTATTATTAAAGTTTATTATTAAAGTTATTATTTTATTATTATTACAGTTATTATTATTACAGTTATTATTATTACAGTTATTATTATTACAGTTATTATTATTACAGTTATTATTATTAAAGTTATTATTATTAAAGTTCGTATAAATCAATACAGATACTTGCTACATCATACAAATTAATTAATAGAAATTAAACAAAATTTACTTGACAGTTGTTGTCTGTAAAAATATGCTACATCGCATCGTATAAAATAGTTGTTAAATTTTTTTAATGATACTAAGAAGGTTAAAAAAGGAAATCATTGTAAGTAATTTATCTTTATTTGTATATCTCTTAACTTCTACGTGTACACACACGGTGACCGGTTATGTCGTTGGCGGCTCGGCGTGGCGCATCGGACAGGTAGAACGAGCGGACGGGTCATTAAGCGAGCCAATAACAAACTCGTGATCCACATAACCCTTCGTTACGTTCGCGGGTGCTATTAGCTCGTGCAAGGCAACAATCATTGCCGGCGGGTAGGACTCGTTTTATAACGCGTCGAGGCAGGTCCC
Organism: Aphaenogaster floridana; assembly: GCA_003063835.1. NCBI lineage: Eukaryota > Metazoa > Arthropoda > Insecta > Hymenoptera > Formicidae > Aphaenogaster > Aphaenogaster floridana. The sequence goes on from NJRP01000053.1 coordinate 535,597, forward strand.
GGTCGCGTCGTGCGAACTCATTATTTCCATTTCTTTCCGCCCTTCCTTCGTCCATCCTCCTTCCGCGGCTCTGCTCTTCACTGCTCGTTCGCGGTGCCTTCCCCGGTCTCTTTTTGCCTCATCACAGACCTTATGTAATGTCTCAGTTGCGTGTTTCTCCGCGTGCAGCTTGTTGCGCCGATCATTCCACCGTGTGCACACCTGTGCGCGATAGCACGCGACGAGCTTTCGTCTTTGGAAGAGCAGCGTGAGGTGCAGCAATACGAATTATCGCGGCATAACAAATCAAGAATTTTACAAGTCAGATCTCAAATGCAACTGTTGAATTCAGATTCTAAAAACTTGCGACATCCGTATTAAAAATATACGTCAAATGTTGGTATTATTGCACATTTCAGAAAAATGAAACGGACGGAACTACATGGAAAGAATGATTTTGCTGAAATATCTAAAAATTTTGCCAGATACAGATCTGAAAATAATTTTGTTAGACCATTAAAAGTAACTAAGTAGGACGCTCAAAATAATTGCAAGAATATTAAAACTTTTTGCAGCATTACCATTACGCTTGAATGTCCTACTTATTGTTAGTTATTTTTCATGGTCTAACAAAATTATTTTCAGATCTGCACAGAAAAAGAATGGTTTTGCTAAAATACCTAAAACTTTGGCCAGATACAGATCTGAAAATAATTTTGTTGAACCATCAAAATAATTATGTAGCACGCCCAAAATAGTTACTAGAATATCAAAATATTTTGCAGCATTGTCATCATATTTGAGCATCTTACATAGTTACTTTTGATAGTCTAACAAAATTATTTTCAGTTCTGTACCTAGCCAAATTTTTAGATACTTCAGCAAAACTATTCTTTCCGTCTGTATTTGACCAAATTTTTAGATATTTCAGCAAAACCATTCTTTCTCTGTAAGATTTTAAACAAATTTTCCCTATGTTTTTCCATGAGAATAAATTAGAATAAATACTAAGTGCGAATATTGAATAAACTGAATTATTGAATATATTTACTTGACGGCACAATATCTTTTGAGATATTGATAATTTCCTGCTGATAACGAAACATGCGTAAAAGCAAATGTATCATGTACACACGATACTGAACATGCTGATCGAGTATCAAAGATGATTCTCCTGGTATTCCAGCCAACGATAATAGAAAGATCTGTTTCTATAATTAAGTACCGACGAGAGATCCTCCGACCGTTACCTCCCCGCATGCCCTTTCCTCGACATCGATATTGGCGCGTGCATTCATTGGCATCGCAAAGATTTACGATCGTTTCGTATTACTTATGCCCAGCGGGTTTATTAGCATGATTGGTCGCTCCGAGGATAGATCGTTGCGCGCGCAACCGGATCTCTCGGTCCTTCGGTTAGGAGGAGCTCGATATCTCGATCTTCTTGCTGGTACCGGGTACGGCCGATGGCTCGCCGCGAGCTCGAAAGAAATCGTTCGCCGCGTAGTTACCGGCGCTTCGTCAGGAGCCAACGACACTATTTGTAATTTGTTACATGGGTCGCCTCGTTACGACCGGCTCTAAATCCTTACGATCTTCCCGTCGCTGCCCACGGCGATGGGGACCCACCCTCTAGCTAAGTACCGAGCCTTCGAGCGTAATCCAAACCTCGACCTTAATGAATTTTCTGATTTAATAAAAGACCGCGCGTGGATGTGCGACAACGAATGCTCGACTGTGACCGGCGACGGGAGAAAAGTCGTTCACCAAATCTTGTATGTAAATTATTCGAGACACACTCGCTGCCGTGCTTCATGCATAACCACCTCGATAATGGCTCCATTAAATATTTACATCAAAATCTTTAACGCGCAGCGCAATTCGTATTTACTAAGTCATTGCGAAATGTTGTTAAACTAGTTTTAATATAATTTATTGTCAATAATGTAAGCATTTATGTAGGTTTATAGTATTTAAAAATTAAAACTTGATACATTTATAGTTAAAAGGAGTAATTATTTGTCGAAAAATATTGCACCTTTATTCAGCAAATGAAGTTGTTTAATGACCGTCTGGTTCTCTAAAATGTCAAATATGAATACGTGACAAAATTCTCGACGATATATACATATATGTAAATACGTGATTGATCATGAGATATGAAGGTTAATTAAGGAACGACCTGTACGCGGGACTTATTTCCCGACTCACAATCAGCCGTTTAATAATCTCGAAAATTCCGACGATCAGTCTGCGTATTCGCATACGGACGTACAGTATCTACATACAGGATAGCGGCTCAGCGTCTCTCCCGACCATTTTCCCCCGAAGAGAGAGCCCCGTATTCGCCTTCTCTAATAACAATAATAATAAGAAGAGACGGGGAGGGCCGTTTTAATCAGAGGGTTCGTCCGCCTGACGTGATTAACTCGAAGGGCCGAAGAGGATTGTGGAAAGGGGCGAGGAAAAGGGCGGATGCCTCTGTCATTTCGGGTGTTTATCATATCAGCGAACTAAGGGGTCGCGTTTCGTCGCCCCGACCGGCGGATGGGGTTAAATCTTAGATTTTCACGTGCAATTTGTAACTTTATTTGTATCTTTTTCCTGCGTATTTTCGCTAACCGGCTCTTTTTCTGTTTTATTATTCAATCATTCAAGCATGGAAATATTTTTCTTTTATCTTTGTCATGGTCATATTCCGAGGATAATGCAAATGTTATGCAATGTTAACTCATCGCTACGTGCTTTGTTGAAATAAGTAAAAATAGCAAAGGAAGAAACTTTCCGCGGTTAAAAGACTATTTTATATTAATATTTAAAAAATCGGTTATTGAACAAAATGAAGCAGCTCGAAATATATTTAGTTATTTAGTTTCTGCAAATGCGCGAGATATTTCGTGCTCTCGAGCTGCTTCATTTTTTATATGTATTTTCTTACATATACAGGGTGGTTCCGGACATTTGCGACAAACTTAAAGGGGTGCTAGATCTCGGTAAATTGAACAATTTTTGTTAAGTAACCCGTGTCCGGCGACGCCTCCTTAAGGCGCTAAGCGTCGTTTTTAGCCTTGTTGAACGCTGTTTGATTTCTGTATGATTAGATTAGAATTTAAAAAATCATACGTTTTTAAATTTTATTCTGTATATTTTATAACAACAAATGTTCAAAATTGCAACCTGGAACCTCAATACAAGCATTGCATCTACGTTGCATTGATTGATGCACCCTCTGGAAAATTTCAGGAGTATTGCGAATCACATCACATTCGTTCGTTATCCTGCGGATGAGTTCATTTTGGGTATCGACAGGGGTCGTGTACATCAAACTTTTGACATGCCCTTATAAGAAAAAATCAAGGCACGTCAAGTCAAGAAATACACAACCGTCAACAATGTTCAACAGAGCCTAGCGCCTTAAGGAGACGTCGCCGGACACGAGTTACTTAACAAAAATTGTTCAATTTACCGAGATCTAGCACCCCTTTAAGTTTGTCGCAAATGTGCGGAACCACCCTGTATATATACATATATTATATATGTATATATTCATATTCTGTGGTAAATACCTTCTGTTTTTAAAGAGGATATAATTTTCTTATAGCAAGGAGAAAAGGCGAAAATGTGCGACAGCGTTATTCTTCCTTTTGGTGCTGAAGTTATGTCTGCGGAATTCCACAGAAGAAACTCTCTCATTCTCTCGTTTCTCTCCTCAGTCTCTTCCCGCTGATCTTTCGTCTCGCGTTTTACTCCGAAACTCTAATTAACAAGATTTTCCTGTAGGTGATACGGGAAGGCGTGCTCCGACGCCAACAAATGCGACAGAGCGGTATCAAATACCGTCCGATGACTCGATCATCATTTTTTAATGATAAAGAGAGTACAATCCTTTCATCTCTATCACCGAAAATTATGAATACTACATATATAAATGAAAATTCTGATCTCTTTTAATACGTAAAAAACATTACTTTGGATTTGTCGCTTTTAGAGCATTTGCACTTATTTTACATTTTTTTATAAAAAGATCTCTTTGCTAAAAGTATATATAGAAGTTAGAGATTAATAACCTTTTTATCTCTCAATTTGAAGAGATTATTATACGAATATTACTTCTTAATACTATTTTGAATTGCAAAAGGAGTAACACAAGGAAAAAATATGTCAGTGATTACAATTGCACATGTACCTCTTGTGTTACGAAAAAATGTACAATGTAACACCCTTTATACATTTGCGGCTTCTGTATCAGGTAGCGCCAATTAATCCTGACGAAACGAAAAAGCTGGTTGCTTCCGCTTCGGGGTTGGAAGGGGGGGAGTGAGGAATCCTTTCGTCGCCTTTGGGGGATTTTCGCGGTGAGACTCCTCGGATAGTGTCGAGTGTCAGTACTTTTGTCGTCGCGGGATTACTCGTCAACGAATTTTTCACACGACTCGGTGCGATACTTTCGATCGGACGCGATATCGACGGCATTCTTGTAAAAGTCATGAGTTCGGAGACCGCTTTGCTTGTGTTTTATTCCCGGATCAACGGCGTCGCGAAGCGAGTGCGGATGTTTCATTCGCGTCCTGGGAGAATTTATAGACCCCGTTATCGCGGTGGCTTTGGCTTGGACCGCGAATGAAATTATTCTCTCGATAACTCCGAAATGAGAAAACAGATTTTACTTCTCGATCGAAGGGAAGGTAGAAAGGTGAGAATAAAAATTAAGACAAAATGCGATTTTGACCGCTTAGGAAAAATAGTTTGTAGAAATAGTAAAAATTTCGAACGTGTAATCTATGTATCTCATATAAAAATAAATGACTAATTAAAATAATAGGATTGTGGTGTCAGATAATGGGAATTCATATTTCTATCTTTTACTCTAATAAATTGTTGTTGATATGGCCTGGAATTCATCTGAAATTTATTCCTCGCAAGGTTAAGGCGGCAATACCAGTTGGTGGGTTAAAGCTTATTGAAGAAACTAGCGTGGCGTTGGAGACACAGAAGATAAGCGCGAAGCGAGATGGCGGATAGGAGGTTGCTTTAATATTCGGCTTTGTTCGCTTCATTAGCGCAGCACAAAAGTGGCTTAAAATAATTGAGTCTACCCGGGTATAATAGCCATTCTGATATCCCATTGTTGCCTCGGACTCGTGATTCGCGGCATTATCAATGGGTGCTTATTTCCTCATTGTGCCTGTGCCCATTGTTTTTGTTTAATTTTTCAACCCCGCCTCTGCTTTCGGTCCCCTTTTCCATCGTCGCCATCGCGCATCCGGCTACGGTCGCTACGACGATGACGAAAAATTGATTTATCGTCGGATAACCGCACGCGTCTTAAAGTTTTTGCGTGGACGAGCATTTTTGCCGCTTTGCCGGCGAGGAATGATTTATCATCGGAAATTCCTTTATCATTCTTCTTGCTGATCTAGCCGGTACAACATCCTTAATTTTTAACCGTGGATCGAAGGGACGGATTCGTAAAAAAACCGATAGTAACGGGGCGATTATACGTTGTGCTCCCCCTCCTCCCCCAGGGATATTGCCAGTTTCTTTAATCGCAACTTCGAATCTTTCGATTTTCCGTTATGAAAACTTGACTGGACGCTCCATACATTTTTACTATATATTTTTATTTTCTACGTTGAATATCTTCATAACTCGGTCTTAAACTAAGTTATTAAGATTACGAACAAAACTTTATTAAATTAACCACTACTTTGGTTGGAATTAATTGAAATTTAGTTAATCTGTTTCCATTCCAAGTTTCAATTAACCGCTTACAACTAAAGTTTAACAGATTTCCCTTTTCATACGACCGTGCTGCACCGCAAACTGCAGTCTAATGTCGTATAAAATTAGCGCTGCAGTCCCGTCTTTTCCTATTTCCTACTTACCTTTCCTATTTCTGTTCGTCCTGCCAGCGAAATGCAATACGCATTTTTGTACTCGAACTGTGCAGGTCACCACAAGCTCACCCCGGCGTGATGCTCTGTCGCGTTTAATTGAATTTTTAATGCGAACGTTTCATTTCGTCGGCGTAAATGAAGACAAAGACCACACTTTTTTAATTATCACATTTCACGAGACGAGGTACGCCCACCCGGGGAACATCCTGGATGTTTCTTTCCCGCGGGAGTACCGCCACCGCGGCACCTTAAGGGCTGTTACTAGGTGGTGGAAAAAAGTCAGTAGAAATAGCGGTATTCATGAATTCGCAATCGAGGATAGAAACGATAAAATATTTAAAAATGTCTCTCTTTCCGAAAAAAGAGTGTGAATGAGCAATAATTAGGTGAACATATACTTCTTCCATCTTTTCAAAATAGTTAAAATTATGCGAATAACGAGGATATACATGGAGAAAATTTTATATTAAAAATTACTATGTATGGCAGTAGCCGTGGACTATTGCTGGAATTATAAAAATTTTTACTATGTTTTTTATTGTTTTACATAGTAAAAATTTTTATAATTCCGGCAATAGTCCACGGCTACTCTACTACCATACATAGTAATTTTTAATATAAAAATTTTTCTTTGTGTAGAGAAATATATAAAATAAAGCTATAAAATAGTTTTTAATTATGCTTTAACATTATTAATATTTTTTGTATTATAATATATTAAATATTATATGTAATTTTTTTTATTATATAAGTAGAACATTATATTCATATTAGGGGACGGAATAATTATCTATGGTAAATTGAAGAAAACAATCATGAATTTCAATTTTATATTATTCTCAGTCTATCAAAACAACAGCGAAATATTGTTTTCTTTCAGTACAAAATATAAAGTTTCCTTAAGAAGAAGACGATATTTTTATTAGTTCTTTTATGCAGCTTCCGAAAATTCTTCTCGCGATTGTATAGCACGGGACCAACATTTCTTGTTGGCTTTTTCCGGTTATATCCGGCCACTTTTCTGCCAACGGAATCATCAAGTTTATGGTAAATTGGTTGAGGAATTCTTATCTTTTTTTTTCGGCCCTCTTCCGCTTTCTCATTCTCACGGCCTTTGTTTTTTCCCGCCCATTATCCCTGCGCCATTCTTTTTAGATACCTCCTCGTTTATCGTCCATTCTAAACCTTCACGCGAAGGTATCATAATGCGTTTATACTCTCAGAATATAGACGTTGTTACCGATAATCAGGTATCATCGAGGTTATATTAGTTTCAATCTCCGCCATCGTCGATGTAGTATCGGGAAACGAGGTTGTCCGCTATCGCCAGAAGTAGCGACAAGTAATCAATGAAACTTTAGATTGATCTTGTACAATTAGCGTCTTAGAATGTACGCCTCTGAAATTCGCGTTGACGTTGTTTTCATGGCTGTACGCCGCAGAGCCGCGGCTCGTTGACAGCTTCTGGATTTTGGAGTAATTAATAACGAGAAGTCGTGCGCACGACTAGGGTGTAAACTTACTCCCTCACGGCTCTTCAATCCCTTTTCATGACGGGTGGCAATGTAAATGAAACACGGAGGCGAAACGTTTCTTATGATTTCGTGTATAATATTGATATTGGTTCAACAAGTAATAAATTTAATATTGGGTACAAAAATATCGTTTAATCTTTCCTATATATTTTCGAGAACATTATTACATGTTGTAAGATAAATTTATATTATTTGCATTGATTTTACAATCGTCTTTATATTAAACAAAGTCTTCATAATTTAACATATTTCAAATATTTATATCTTTGAATAGTCAAATACTTTTAAAAATCAAAAACGGTCAAATACGATCATAGCAGATCTTAGTGCTCATTAATATTTTATGTGTGATTTTTCTAGTTTTTTTAAACTACGCGCCGTTACTTTCGGACTTGAAACGCAGCTCTTGAAACTAGAAAAGTAATATCACAATGATAATGATGCTAACAAGCATCTGTAAGATCCCCGCTCCTCATCTTCTCCCGAAAAACGGTAAAGAAATTTGATGCGAAAAATATTACTTCAGCCAGGATTTGAACCTGGACCTCCCTACAATCCGTGAGGGTGTCGTAGCCAGTTCGACCACCGAGGCATGTGGTAATATTTATCGCAACAACCGATAATGTTAAGGAGAAACGTCTTATAAAGCCAACGTGTAATAAACAATATAATTACAAGACCGCGAAGTGTATCAAACAATTAAAATCGAAAACAGCCAAATACGGTCATAGCAGATCTTAGTGCTCATTAATATCTAGCACTAACAAGTAACACTACCCAAGTGTTAATAACCGATTGTCTTGAAACTTGATATACATATTCTATATCGAAAAACATTTGACACGTATTTTTTTATATCGGCTGAAAAAGCTTTTTAAGGGTAAGAACAACCCTTGCAATGTATACATTACGTGAGGGTAAATTAGAGTATATCCCTTTGCGGCATACATTTTCAAAATCTGACTTTGGTTTCGTAATCAGCGACCCCTAAAAGTACATTCGTCTTTGAGATTAATGTTGAAAAACTCTAATTTACCCTCACATAATGTATATATTGCAAGGGTTGTTCTTACCCTTAAAAAGCTTTTTCAGCCGATATAAAAAAATACGTGTCAAATGTTTTTCGATATAGAATATGTATACCAAGACAATCGGTTATTAACACTTGGGTAGTGTTACTTGTAAGATCTGCTATGACCGTATTTGGCCGTTTTCGGACTTGAAAGTAACGACGCGTAGTTTAAAAGAACTAGAAAAATCACACATAAAATATTAATGAGCACTAAGATCTGCTATGACCGTATTTGGCCGTTTTCGATTTTAATTGTTTGATACACTTCGCGGTCTTGTAATTATATCAAATATTTTTTGTTGTTAAAAATATTTATTAAAATAGTTATCATGATTAATATTTTTTTACTATTTTTTTTATAAACAGTTCAGCTGATGAGATATTTCCAATAATTAAAGTAACAGTTAAGAAAATCGAATTTTAATTCCGCGTTTGCTACGGTCGATCTGTAAAAGAATGCGGTAGAAGTACGCGAGATTACAAGATGGTGACATGATTAATATAATCCACGTCCCGAGGCGGTCTCTAATTCGTTCAACGACCGATTGACTCTCGACACGCTTGCCATAATCCAAACGCCACCGTCGGCGTCCCCTCGAGAGAAATCGTTTCGTGGAGAAACTTTTGGTCCCCCCCTCTCGCAGTTCGACGATTCGCATCGGAAAATCAATCGGAACGACTCCCCCGTTTTCCCCGCCGCGGAAATACGCGGCCGTGTCGCTATTATTCAAGGGCGTCACACGTGCAACACCGCCATAATGCCACGGATAACACCGCGGAGTTATATTGCGGGAGAGCTGTGTGCATGCTCGAGCAGTAAGTCCGCGCGTAAGGGTGTAAGGGGTAATATCGCGGAACGAGGATACGGTCCGCAAATCCCCCATGATCCCCTCCTCAATGCGCAGCTCGTCTTAAGGTTATGATACCTACCTCCCGAGCCCTCTGTGATCTCGGTTTAATATTTATAAACCGGATATATCGTGGCGCATACCTGCGCACGTATACACGCCGGAACGAATGGTGCACTTGCCACCAGAGATTGAGTCGATTCCGCCCCACGTTTTTCTAACGACGTCGTTGAGACCCTTAGCGAGTGCCTATGCGATGAGATTTACAGGCGCCGATATCGCCCCTCTTTTTGTCTTGCTTCTTACAATATCTTTGTAAATTTATTATTTATTAGCAAGTAAGAAATGAATATTCTTCGCCAGTGAATAATAAACCAAAGAGGAGATTTGTTTCGACACTACTGGCTAAATTTTATTTTAATTTAAAATGTCACGACGTTTCGACCATGGATTTTGGTTCTTCTCAAGTGATTAAATTAAGATTAATTATATGGATCATACACAATTACATCCAATGGAAATGACAATGTTCCAACAATATGTCAAAGTCCAGAGAAATATGCAGAGTGTCATAGTTGAATAAAAATGTAAAGTAAAATAGTCGTCATATAAAATTAAGGTAGTAAAAAAATTATTTCGCACACAGAAATTAAGTCATAGCGCACGAACGGTTACCAGCAGTCTAAAATAAAATTGGCCATTAGTGTCGAAACAAATCTCCTCTTTGGTTTATTATTTATTAATTTTACTGTTGGAAATTGCGTTCTTTTGCTTTGTTATATTTGGTATTCATTGACGCATAATCGAATTGGCCTTTGAGAATCGGCGCGTTGCTCGAACCATTCGAATCGACGAAAAAGTCGCGATTACTTTCGACTATGAAATTAATGACGTCCATTTGCGAATGGGGATGTGAGAGGTTCTAAAGCGAGGGAATCTGGCGCGCGACGCAGCCTTTACGGTGGCTTCCAATTTCCAAGAAACGAATTCCCGATCTTGCTCTCGCGCGCGATTTCGTGCAGTGTCAACGACGCCGGTCGCACCCCTAAAAAGATTCGGGTCATTTGGTAAAGTGCTACTTTGTGTCACATAAAAAAAGCGTCGACGTCCCTCACTGACGGGCAGTTACTTCCCAGTCAGCGTTTTCCAATGGCCAGAACCTTCGCCCTCCGCGGCGGCGGAGAAGGAGGGCGGAGAAGAATGGTTCGGAACAGTATGCCCTTCCTGATTTCGAAACCCGCGACACCTTTGCGCTCTTCCGGTACATTTACGTCGAGAAAAGCATAGTTTGCAAACGTATCTTGCTTACAGTCAATTCCGTTAAATAGATTGCTATCTAAGTTAAAGTTTACAATTAGATGAAACGTAAATGCTGATCGAAGATCCGTTTGAAAGGTTACAATAATATCGGAATTCTGAGGATTCCTCGTTTTTATCGACGAAATCTTTCGGAATTCGTTTGGTATTATACTCGCGGAACGAATTACGCGATACAGGGCAAGAATGGATCGCTGTCTCGACTGCCGGCGTCACAAACTCCCGCGGGAAACTTTTCCGGAGTTTCCCGCCGCGCAATCGTAACGACATACCGGCGAGAACGGAGAGAGAGAGGGGGAGAGAGAGAGAGAGAGAGAGAAAGAGAAAAAGACTAGGAAGGAGATGCAAAAAAAGCCGCGTGGCAGCTTAATCGCTTCGGAAATGCATAGTGCGTTGTCGGGGCAATAAGTTATCCGTGTCAAGAGAAAAGATTGGGCATAGGGTGGATTTCCACGGGGTTGGATCGAAAGTGAGAGAACGGGAGGAGGAAGTACGACGTGGAGCGCTGTTAATTTATGGACTTATTTTTCCCGGCATGCGGCCGCAATTAATCCTGCTCTGTAATTGCTCCCTAACGCGGCTCGCGAAAGGCTCTTTCGAACTTAATCGAAATTGGTCGTAGTTGTCGTCGAACAGTCTTTCTTTGACGAAAGATGACTAATACAAAAATGTATTAGAGATAATGAATCACTGCGGTGATTCTTAGGAAGTCTGTAATTGAAAAATCTTTTTTTACATCTAAAAATCTTATTGGTTACGATAACGATATTTAATATTCAGCAAAAACGATGTTCATTCAAAGCTAAATACTTCAGATCGCGGGCAGAATTGATCTGAAGTTGGACCCCCATATGCAAGGACTCAACCAACAAGGAGGTAGTTTTGAATAATAAGTAATGGAAGTTTTGTTATTACAATTAAAATAATCGGCTTAAACCAAGTCTTTATGAGATTTCTTTTGAATGATTTACTCAAATTAAACGAAAAGCACAGGATATATTTTTCAAAATAAAGAAGTACATTAAAAAACAGACACAGAAAAAGCAGTTGGTTCTTTTATGCTTTCTTCTTCATATGCTTTATTATCAATAAAATGGCCCAACTTGTAAATTAGGCTTAATTTTTTTTGCAATAATTGAAAAACATTAACTTGAGACTTAGAATAATCAGTTAACTCATTTTTCTTCAAAATGTCGGTTGGGTCCTTATTGCATATGGGGATCCAGTTGATCTGTATTCTTTCAACAATTTTGACAATGCAAGTTAATTGTGATAGCAGACGACAACTATACTTGGCTCGCTTGAAAAGCGCAAGTGGATGTTCCTTGAAGAGTCTTGTCGCCGTATACGCGAGCGCACACGCGATGCGCTGCAACTCTATAATTACACGCGCACGGTTGCTAGACGATAAGGATATCCCCATAACAAATCTTCTGCGGTAGTGTAGTGGACGGCGTAGAGAATTTCCAGTTATCGCCGAGAAACGGGCGGTCTCGCCGTCGAGATCGCTCGTATCAACGTACGTGCGAACCCGCTCGTATTAATGAAGTCTCTCGGGTCGAAAGCGAGTGTATCGAGTTGCAATCTCATCCGGCTGCGCATCGGCTTCTTTTCCGACCAACCGTCTGACGAGAAACAAAGCGGTCGTAAATCCTCCCTCGCCTACCACCTCTGGAACTCCTCTTACTTCCGGAACGGTGGCGGGAGTGTTTTGGGCGGTTGCCCGCCACTCGCCGGGAATATATCCGAGATTCGCGTATCTTTCCGCCCCACTAATTTCAGGGTCGGAGAGAAATGACCGTGAAACAGCGAACGATACGGAGGAGCAGGGAGATCGTTAAGTGTATTAGGAAACTGTTACTCTTGCGACAAACCGCGTTTTGCGTTCCCTTGCGTCGTGTGGTGGTGTCTCCGATGGAACGGATAAAGACGGAAATGGAAACTTCGCAAGTGTTTCGATAACAGGATACAAATCTAACGATATATATATATTTTTGTTATAATCTTCGTCTAATATACAGGGTGTCCCATGACTCAAGGTCCATACATTAAAGGCGTGTTATTGAAGTTATTTATAGAGTTGAAATTGTTTAATAAACATATGTCCGTAAATGCTTTCTAACAAAACTACAACCATTGAAAGTTGATGTGAATATTTGAAAAAGGAAAGAAAAAGGACATTTAATTTAACTTGTTTATTTACAAATATATTGCAAATTCTGTTTAAAATTATCTCCAGATTCAATACAAAGTCTTGCCCTGCGTAAAAGTGATCTAACAGTTTGCTCCACCATGCCAGGAGAATTTCTTATTAATTAATAAGACAATTATTAATAAACATATTAATAGGCAATAAGACAAGAATTAATAAAACAATACCAGACTGTCAGAAAATGTTTCAAATATTCACATCAACTTTCAATGGTTGTAGTTCTGTTAGGAAGCATTTACGGACATATGTTTATTAAACAATTTCAACTCTAAATGACTTCAATAACACGCCCTTAATGTATGGACCTCATCGGATATGGAGTCATCGGATACCCTATATATATATATATATATATATATATATATACATACATACATATTAGATGAAGATTATAAAATTTAAATGCAAAAATAAAGTGCATTATAAAATGTTCAATATCTACATTTTGACGATTGATGGTATTTTTACTGTCCTCAACTATTTTGAAATCAAAATTAGAAAATGTAATAATCGTGTAGCAATTAAGAATATTTTTCGAGAAGAAAGAATAGATACAAATTTTGAAGAAAAATTAGTTCTCGAATAAAATGAAAAATATTCAAGGAAAATAGACTTTCCGTATTTATATAGAAAGGAAAGAGAAAATTTTTACTTATCTATATTGTAAAAAGAGTAGTATACAATTGAAACATATCGAAAAAATAGGAATTATTATTTCTACCTGTTTTATTAAATGATAAAACTGCAACAGACGCTGGTTCAATTTTCTAAGGGTGATATTCCTGGAACCTCACGAACTGCAAGAACTCTCGTTTTTCCGTGAGGTAACCTCCTCCTTCTTATAAATCATACTTCTATTCGGTTGGTTAACTCGAGTTGCTTGCCATATCCGTCGTCGACCCTTCCTCCGCACCCTGCGGCTATGTTTATGTGCCATTTGCTGGGAAAGTGAAATAATCGTTGTCGTCGTACTTTCGTTGTCGGCGCGCTTGCCATTTTCCTTCCCCTTAGCCATGGTTGAAGCAATCATCCTATTTTTCGGTAAGCCCTTTCTTGATTTGTCGTAACAGTTTCCGTTCTTATCAAACTAGCTAGATAAAAAAAAATAATTGTCATCTTACGTCATTCCACGTCAGCTACTTGTCAAGAAAACACAAATTTTATCGACAAAAAGTGATAAATATTTTATAAAAATGGTATAAACTCCAATGATGATACGAAGCTATTGGATGAATCTTATTTCAATTTACTCGAAAGAGTCGCTAATAACGACTTCTAAACAACGCAGTCACCAAAAAAAGATGATAAACAAATTGTTACATTGTCTTCCACAAGATCATCATGTATTCTGTTAGTCTCTTTTAATCGCAAGTCATCGTTAGAGTCGTTACCATAGCTTGAATTATGATAATTATGGACCTGTCAATGTATCTTGCTTATCTGTAAGTCTTATACTTTTATACATTCTTTTTATTTCCGCACACTTATCTTCTTACTTTGTCAAAAGAATCTAGTCCAGACTTTAATTTATTTCATAATAAGATTAGGACCGACGAAATTGTCAAACATAAATGAGAATAGGCCAAATGTCGGTCAACCGCGGATCTTGGTGCGTAATAATAATAATTTTTGAGAATTCCCTGTTCATGCAAACTGCGCGCCGCATATTCGTCGGGTTCGAATCCTGGTTGAGGTGTTATTTTTTGCAATAATTTCTTTACAGTTTTTCGGGGAAGGGGGGATCTTATAGATGCCTGTTAGCATCAAAATTATTAAATTGCTCGTCAATTTAACATGTGAATTAATTCCGGATTCATGTAAGGATTGTGTTTCAAGACCGACAAATAAGCGGCGCGCAGTTCGCACAAACAGGGAATTCACAAAAATTATTATTACGCATCAAGATCCGCGGTTGACCGACATTTGGCCTATTCTCATTTATGTTTGATTAATTTATTTGTTCTTCGAAAAACAGCTTTTCTATATCTGTGACTGTTCCATCGCACATTTATACTTGTGGACGACTTAGAGATAATATTTATCACATATCGAAAGAAAGGATTGAAATCATTACATTGTGCAGCAAGTAACATTCTACACCAATGGACCACAAATAAATTTCACTGCAAGTTATGTCCATAATGATATCTAATCATACTTTACATCACTTTGTTTGATCTCATTCTCTGACTCTTTATACGTTAATACATATGTACTGGTTATATTATTTAATTTATATGCGTTTTATCTACAGTGGCTCCGAACATTAATTTTATTCTTTTGATATAAATGTTAATTTTAAATTGTTTCATTATATATACTATCGCGGCTGATGACGACTAAGTAAAGTCGAAACATGTTCCGCTAATTATTGTTAATTTTATTTTGACAAATTATACGTTCTATGAACTAACAACTTTAACAACTTTTTTTTCTTTTTTTTTATTAATTCTTTTTTTTATGCTCGTGTTTGCCTGTTTTATTTATCACGACTCAGTGATTCCTAATTTGATAAATATTTTGTTATGTGATTATTTATAAAACTGTTATCTAAGAAATCATATATAAATTAATTATTGTTGCTAAATAAAGAAAATTATTTAATAACATTAGAAATTAATGATATAAATATGGTGTACTTTTGTACAGCTATCGATTGCGATACGTCTGTGATTGTATCACCGAACTGAAACAATTTCTAAATGTTCATAATAAATTGGCAATTTTAAGCATAAAATTTTTCTCGTCGTTTTGTAAAATAATATTCAGTGATTCAACAATTATTCTGTTATATTTTGCGGTCCATTATGCATCGCGGAATTCTCGGTTGCACGCGCGCTCACCAAACGCGTCGGACGCGTTATTAGCGAGTAATGCGCGCGATAAATGATTTTAAACGAGTTAATATTCGTAATTTCGATATTAAACTCTGCGTGACGTATCGGAATTCGTTATAGGGCCGGAGAATGTACGCGGGTATCGACAAAACTTCCTCGCTGCTCTCGAAACGGCCATGGGCGCGAGGCCCCTCGGACACGATATATTGTGGTCGGATCGACGTGTGCTCGTCGGATTTCCATGTTCAGGAATTCCGACGGAATTCGCAGCCTGTCTCATTTGCGACGATTTCAGCCGAGTATGCTACTTTTTCCATGCGCCGCTGTGGTTTTCTCTGTAAAAGCTTTACATTCTTTCCGAAATTTGGTCGTTTTTACACACCCTGGTGTATCGTTACTCAATTTTAATACAATGAACAGTAAGTGAGAATAGAATTATACAATTCACATCGAAGTATATTTTTTTTCAGGACTTTGAAAGTTTCGTAAAAAAAAACTCATTTTTAATTTATTATTACAAATAAAGTTGTTGTTTAAAAATAAGTTTATCCAAAAATGTAAAACATAAACAAGTAAACAATTAAAAATCGAGAACGGCCAAATACGGTCATAGCAGATCTTAGTGCTCATTAATATTTTATGTGTGATTTTTCTAGTTCTTTTAAACTACGCGCTGTTACTTTCGCACTTGAAACGCAGCTCTTGAAATCAGAAAGGTAATATCACAATGATAATGATGCTAACAAGCATCTGTAAGATTCCCCCTCCCCATTCTATTCTGAAAAACTTTAAAGACTTAAAAGAACTAGAAGAATCACACATAAAATATTAATGAGCACTAAGATCTGCTATGACCGTATTTGGCCGTTCTCAATTTTTAATTGTTTGATACACTTCGCGGTCTTGTAATTATATTGTTTATAAACAAGTAAACTTAGACAATATTACGTAATTATCATACGATACATTATAATTTAGCACGATTATGTTTGGACACGCCTTGACAGTCTTTAATGTGGGAATATAGAGATGATATATGCGTGTGCCATAATTCAGAAATATCGAAGCGTTCAAAGAATTCTTTGGCAACCTCTTTCCGTTATTTCCATTTTAATGGCGCCGGGTTGTGTGTGTGTAAATTTCAGAGCGGCATTTAAGAACGCACATTCGCGGTTCCCACGCCGTCGGCGAGTAACTGTATGCACCCACCCGCGATTCACGGTGTGTTATTGCATATGTCTCGTGAGAATATCTATCATGCATGCTCGTTTTTCGCGACGAAAGCAATCATGCTATAAATTATCTTATTAATTCATTTTTTATCAATGAACAACATTATTCTTAGCCATTGTAATATTGAAATTTTATCGGGGCGAGTTTTAAAGATACTTCTTTAAAAACAATTTTTAATTTTTGAGTAATAATAGATAGAAAAATAGACAGACTAATGGAAGGAGGAGACACTAATAAATGTTGTTGTTTAAATATTGAATGGACTGCTTATGGTTAAAATTTAATAATTACAAAATTTTAAAGGATACGAAATTCTATATTCTTTAATTATTTCTTTATTTTACTGATACATATTTTTTAGAAACAAATTATTTCTTTTTTCTTTGCTGTATTATGCTTTATATTTCGGAAAACGTCAAAAATAAAATAATTGATCGATTATTTTTATTTATCATATTAAGCAGTTTAAAAGCTACACTAATGTGATTCCAATATAAAAAGTATACTCTTTAAGATATCACATAAAAGATTTTTTAACCGGAACGGCACCACTGGGCAACACGATACGGACTCGGAGAGAAATTCCGATGCTCGTCACTGGGGGATGGCCTCTGCCGCTCCACCCTCTTACAACCGCGGAGTTGACGGCTGATTGAAAAGTTAGTGCGCCCCCAATCGAGAAGATGAGTCCTCGGAATCAAATCACGGCTTCGACAAGGGTGGATGCACGGCGGGGTGGATCTCTGTGCTCTCACGCTGGCAAGAGAGAAAGAAAGGGAGGGCCGTATGGAGATCATCATGGCGCCTGTCTCTCAGGCCATTAAGCGGTATTGGAGTTCGCTTCCGCCAGGAAGATCAAATCTCCAGCGACTCGTTGGAAATGAGAACGACGTCATTCCTCGACTCGTGCATCCAGCGCTCATCATTTCGTTTGTACATACGCGAAACGTCGAACTTCCGTGAATCGGCTACTATCGATTTTACGGAATTTGCAAACGAGAACGCTATTGAAGTAGCAAAATACAGGAAATGAGAAGCAATATTTAAAAATTGTTTTTTAAAATGGTAAAAATAATTATATTTTGTCACCACGAAATGAAAGCCAATTAATTCGTAATTTGAATCTAATTATGTCATATATTGAGCGTGACAATAAAATGTAGAACTTTGTCGATGTTCTTTGCGTCTGATCACATGTCACTTTCTCTACATAATGTACAAAATTTTCACACACACACACACACACACACACACGCGCGCACACGCGCACACGCGCACACGCGCGCACACACACACACACACACACACACACACACACACACACACACACACACGCACACACACACACAGACAAACATATATAATTGTAATTTGAATGTTTTATATTATAATTTTTAATAACAACTGAATTTTCCTTAATTATTTTGACAGAGTACGAGATAATTAAATACTATAAAATTTTTCTAAAAATATTATTTTGGTAATTTAATAATAAATTTCAATATACTTGGGGTTCTTTAAGGCGCGATAAAGAATTTACAGGAAACGCATGAGATCGTTTTGTCCCTACGGTACATCGGAGGGTTAACCGCGACTCTTATAGCCCCGTTTGATCCCTCGCACGCGTCGGTCACGACTCGATCGCGTACAGTCACGAGAAGCCACGGGCGGCCACGCGCCGCGGTTGGCCGGGAGCGGAGGAGCGCGTGTCAGGATGCAATTTGTCCAAAATGCTTTCGAATCGCGAGAAAGGGACCACCCGGATCGATCGCATTAACGACATTTTTACGTGATACGCTGCCACGGCACGCACGCGAGCCGTCGCCACAGCGTCGCGCGACGGAGAGGAAGGTGCCCCAAGAAAAAGCACCGAGGGAGAGCGCGCGCATTTAGCTAATCAGATTAGTGGTGGTAATTAGCGGATCCCCAGAAATTCGTCTGCACACCCCCCGCGCGCCGATAATTAGCGATAGCGGTCCGTTAATTACATCGCGTTAACGAGAGGGCCGCTCGCCGTACGCGTTGCATCGGCCGGCGGCTTGTTTTCTGATGGATCCACGAATCGCGTGGCCGCGATTCCACCCCGCGCCGCGATAATTAATTGTCGTGAACGCATAAAAACTCCCACGCACTCGCCGCCGTTACTTCCGCTCGAGAGAAGCGCGACGGGGCGTCCATAGAGGGCCCTCCCTGCCCGCTTCCTTTCCCCATCAAACAGGCGATAATAAACAAAGGGAAATTATTTTTCCTCTTTTGGCTGGGACGATCTCTCGTTCTGCTTTATCGTGTTGTCTTGATCGCCGTCGGGGGTAGGTCTGTCGCATCATTTTTCTTTGTGCATCAAGAAGTTAATTATTCTGTCTAATTATTGCGCGTTGTTATATGACTTCACGCGAATAGTGGCGTTTTCAACCAGGTCTCGATAAAAATGTTGTCAGTATCTTGACGTGAGAATCTTTAACATGCGCTAACGTGTTGAAAACATTTCGTGTCTTTAGCATCTATTTTATCACTTCCGTCTTTTTATTGCGATTTTTAGTGTTATATTTCACGAAGAGCTGATATTTTGTTTTACACGAGAAAGCAAAGTGTAAGCTTATTTGCATTTATGATATAAAATGATAATTCTCTCTGTGCAAGTTTTCGTAGCTTAAAACATTCATGCACGTCGCGTGTCGTGGGACGGAGAGAAAAAGGCGAGCTGCTCCGTTACGAAACTTGTTCGCACATATATACAGTGCGGCATCTGACGTCCATTATGCGCTAGTCGCGCGCATTAGGCGAGCATAATACGCGCGGAAAGACTTTTCTTTTATGCAAGTCTATCCCCTTTGAGCGTCGCTCAGGAAAAAATAGTTGCCCCGAAAGAGTGAAAAGACGTAGTCTCTCCCGAGCACTCTCCGGGTAATCGAAAATAGAGGAGCTCACAATTATTAAGAGACCAATATTTCGAGACATTACGAGCAGTATAAAACAGGCGAATAACTTTCTTGTATTGTTATCTAGTCGGTTGTTTGAGATTGCGACGAGAAGAACCCATATGCTTTACGAGAGACATAAATTTTCTCGTAAAAGCCCTAACCGGAGTATCTCCACAGCGAAAATCAGTACTTTTCGCGAATACAGAAAGTAGGTACATAAAGTTTCGTGCTCGGCATGAGAGCTACATATCGAGAAGCTAGCAAAATGGTGTAAAACTAAAATTGCAATATTAAGAATATCGCTGTGTTATCAATGACTTAATTGTTTTCAAATTTTTGTTTCTTTGTTTTATTTTTAAAGATTCATAGAAGATCGTATCTTGCAAGAACAATTTTTTCCATACAATTCCTTATCAGGCTCCCGATAATTATTAGTCGCATTGATTATACGTCATCTATATTTTGTGCAGGATACATGTCGGTTAGATTCCGCTTTAATTAAGTCGAGATGCGCTTTAATTAAGGATTGATAAGCTTTTTCGATACCATGCGTCGTCCACCCTCAACATGTCAGGGCCGATCGTTAGCAATTCTTCCCGGTCTGCGATATACGGGACATAAACCATTCCAGCTTAATGCATCCGGAGAAATCACTCCTGTCGCATAAAGTGCCATGAATGATGAACTAGGATGGATGCGATGGGCGAAGAAGCGTTCCGTAGAAATCCGCAGTGCGCTTTAATCAATGCTAACAATCCGTTTATGGCACGGAGGGTTCGCACGCATTTGCCAAAACCGAAGGGCGGGAATGACCTTTTCCGGGTTTGCGAGGGTCAGTTTTCCTCCTGCTCGTGCACGAAATTGCGTTACCAAAGCGAAACTCATTTCATCGGGACGACACTGGTATGTTCCGTCCCTCGTCTCGAAAGAAATCATCTTCATTAATGTCGGCTAAGGGAAAACCGACGAACGATTGCACCGATAATTTCTGTCAAATCATCCAACAAGTAATGAATGAATTTATTGAATAACATAAATTAATTAAGAAGAAATTGAAAATTGGATTAATTATATAATAGTATAATTATATAATGAGATAAAACATTTAAAAGAGAAAAGGAATTCTTTTATTTTACGCTATCAAATGTTACAGAATTTTTATCGACGCTTGAGTTGGTGCTCGACCTAATCTGTTAACAATTTAAATTTCCGTAATTGAGCAAATTTATATCTTTGCCATGGCAAGAAGTTAGAATGAAGCGCGACGATGATCAAATTAACGTGGCTTATTAAGAGCCAATTAAAGTCTGAAGGCGATTACGTTTAAATTTATGGTTCGTTAGAGTTAATTTATCGCTCGTCCTAACCATTATCTTCGTTTTAACGTACTTATTCGGATATGGCGAATAGCTATCTTACAGTGATCGCTTTTTCCGCATTAGGCAAGTTTGCGTCTTTGTTCTTACAAACTTTCTCTACTTACTTTCAAGTTGCTTTTCTTTCTAGTTCGTAGATTCCCTTTTTCCTTCACCCGCCTGAAGTTAGCCCCCCAACATTAAAAAAAATTAACTTTCTGTAGCTCATTCGATTGCTCATCGTTTGCACATGTATGCACATTTCGAATTTTCGTTTGCACACTTCTAATAAAAAAGTTATTTAAAAAAACAATTTTAGGGGGGCCAACTTCACATTAGCCCCCCGACTTACTACAAGAAAATTAGATTGAAGTAGTCTTAATCAATAGATTTTCGTTTGTACATTCGATGTTGGGGGGCTAACTTTACGCGGATTTTTCCTTCTTAGTGCTAAGCGGAGACGGAGAAAAAATCATTATGAGTCGAATGAATATTACAATTTTGATGAATCATACGTGTCTATTACTGATATAATAATGATATACATATCGTAAATGTGAAATCATAGCAATTATTAATATTATTAATCTCTTTGTTCGACCTAACTAGCCCATTTATTGTAAAAATAAATTTCTAGCACTACTAAATTCCTAGCGCCTAGGAATTTAGTAGTGCTAGAAATTTATTTTTACAATAAATGGGCCAGTTAGGTCAAACAAAGAGATTAATAAGTTAATTATTTACTGGCGATAAAACATTATTATTTAATTATTAATATGCTAATATTATCATATATCACGCTTGTTATTTACAATTATTATATTCGCAGGCTAGTTGCCACACACTATATAAGATAGTTAAATGAATGATTTTCTCGTGACAATATTTTCGTACTATCTACACATAGATATTAATTGGTAACGTGAATCTTTCATAATATATTTCGTAACGATCTGATTCTCGTTATTATATCTCTTATTGAACAGCATCGCGATGCACGTATGTGGCATGAGTGCATTCGGCGCACTTGCACTTTCGGTCGTGTCGCGGCGCGATGCAACGATAGGATGCGGCGACAGTGGCGGTTTTAATTACAATGCAATTTTCCTTGCGGTGCCCATCCCTTTGAAATGCTGTTAGGCTTCCACTCGAATACACGAAGCAATCACGTACCTCCTGGACGAGGGAACGTCTCTCATACCGCCGTGACGTTTTGATCCGCGAAGATTAAAGGGGTCCCGCCCTTTTCCCTGCGTCCTTAACGTCCCCGCGTCGTCACTCTCGTACTCCATTGTGGTGGTGTGCGGAATTTGGCACGACCGCCGCAAGTGCGTAAATATGGCATATAGGACCGGCGCTACGTCACGAGCCCTTTTTCGCTCCCTGTCCCTGTATTCTGTAACTCGTAATGCCGTCGTTATGTGCTGATAACGACAGTTGCGCAGCTTTTTTACATGTAGAAAAGGTGCGCAACTGTCATTATGAGCACGTAACGACGGCATAACGAGTTACAGAATACAGGGGCTGGCTTCGAAAGGACTCGCCACCGTCTCCACTTGAATCCGCAGCTTCACGTTTCACTGCCCGGTAACGACGGCGATCTCAAAAGTCGTCGGAAGCAGACACTTCCGCTTAATTTCTTTAATGATGACAGTATAATGAATTTGAAGGTATTACATATATATAATTAATTTTATATATTAAAAAATTATGTTTTAATGGGCCCTAATTTTAAATGCTCAAATTGATACAACAACATCAATTAAATTGTAGTTTATACAAATTGTAGTTTATACAACACCTTCGACTTAAATAAAGGTGTATCATCTCTCAAGAGGTTCATTTAATATATATATATATATATATTAGGTGCGCAACTAAGTTCCCGCTGTTTGTCAATAGATGGCTCCAGCAGTAAGTGCTGGTCGATTTAGACATATCCAAAACGTCATGAACCAAGCTTAGACATATGGTAAACAAACCGCGTTGACACGTTAGTGATTTTGTTTCGGCGTCATATACTTTTGA
>NJRP01000053.1:559570-571143 GCA_003063835.1 Aphaenogaster floridana
AAAAAACAGCGAGAACTTAGTTGCGCACCTAATATTATTAAAATTCTGCTCGTTAAATGAACCAAAACCTGTGATCGCTAACGTAGTAAAAATATTTCTAATTAATCTATTTAGTCAGTTGTTGTCGAATATTACTTACTTTGAACATCAATTAAATATAAGTATCTATTTGCTATTTGATTAGTCATTTAATATAACAAATGCTACATATGCTACATATAAATACAAACATACATAAAAAATATATACATATATATATAAAACAAATCTTTTGTGTAACGAGAATTTTAGTTTCAAATATATACATTGTACAATTGTGTTTCAACGTTTCATTGATGACGATACTTCGTCACGCTGTATGTTTTCTACCCGAATGCGTTTTTGCAGTCCACCCTCGGGCCGGAGTACCATATAAAACCCATTTACGATCCAATCCGGTCTGATAAATTCCAGAAAACGTACGAGTCACGAACGGGATGCGTGTTTGGTATAGGGAGGCTGCAAGAACCATAATGGATTATCGAGGGACGGTGTTCGGTAATCGAATACCATTTAGGATTAAAACCTATCAAATTTTCCTTCTCCTATTAGCGCGAGAAGACAATAACATTTTTCTAAGCGCATTCGTTTCATCATTGCATTCTATGGCATTCTCGTAGTATTTCTTTCCATCCAATGTGATGAAGAATCATATTAACTTCCCGAAATTTCAAAGGGTAACTATACTTTGCCGTTACAACCTTTTGTTTTTTATTTTTATTTTTATTTTACATCTTTAGATCTTTTCATTACCAAAAAAGCCTATTTTCGAGTCCGTTTGATTTCCGATCAAAATCTGACTTTATTTCGTATTCTACACACATGTTAAGTGTTTTATACTTACAATTCGACATCTAACGATTTCTCGGAAGTGCGAACAGTTGTTCGCGACTTTAAGGTCCTGTGAAATTGGGCCGTAGTAGAGAAGTTTGCTTTTACGACGGCCGATGCTTCCGCGACCCTTCGCCGACGAAGAGAGCGAGCCTACGAATGCCGAGTAATTTCTTTGTCGTCTTTTAAGAGCGACGTTCCCCACGTATAAATCAAAGGGCTCGTAAGGGCGTAATGATTCAGCAGAGAGCTTTTGTCGTAGGAGACTGGCCTTTCCTCTTTGGTTTTTCGTCGCGGTGCTTTATGTCTCGCGAGAAACTTTTGTAATAGCTCCAGCTTTTTGATATCAGACAAAATTTAACAAAAACCGGAAGTTCTAAGTTGAAAGTTTTTAATAAATTTTATATGTTAAATAGTTAAATTTTTGGATACTTAAACGTTAGATATCGAATTTTATTTCCATTGTTAGGAAATGCGCTTATTATAATATTAAAGAAATAACTTTCATATGTTTAAATTAACAAAAACAATTGTTTTAAATTTCAATTTTAAAAGCTGTTGGCATTATTATACGTTGAATGTTTATCAAATTTTAATGATAAGATTTATATTTTGCATATAAAATTCTGCGACTTTTATATTATAATTTATTTTTTATATATGCTATTTTTTTACCAGTTGAAATAATAATCAAGCGATTTTGATGTATTACATTTATTTTAAGGATCGTAACCCTCATTCTCGAAGATTTTATTACACCACTCTTAATGCCTGACATATTAATCCGACGTTGTGTTTCCAGTAAGATTATCCTCCCCGATCGCGATCGACCCTCACAGCACCTTTCTCTCCGTAACGCACATAAGCCGCGATCGGTGGATGATCGATGGTGACGCGAAACTTTGGCATCGCGAGACCGTGCAGAGCTCGAAAGTGGACAGCGAACGAGCGAAACGCACTCGACGCATGGCGGCGCCTTCGTTTCGAGTCTCAACTTAGGAGGAGCAGACACTGACGTTCCCATCCGTCATGATGTCGTCGGGCATCCAGCCGTTCTTCAACCCCCGGAACTGCGATCGGTGAACCCCATGTGCGCGCATTGCCGGCGTAATCGTGCACCAGGTGCCACGCTGACGTCTCTTAACGAAGGACGCGGCTCCCTCGTCATTCCTCTCGCCTTCTCTTTTTTCTCTTTCTTTCTCTTTTCCTCTTTTACTGCTCCATTTTCTCTTCCCGGAGGAAGAAAGCGGCCCAGAAGCGGGGCGTTCTTAACAAGCGTTGGGCGTTCGTGCTATAAAAGGGACTTTTTTGCTTGTTAGATTGTTTGCTCGCCATGGCCCTTACTTGAATCGGGTCCAGGCGACAACGCCTCCGCCTTATCGAGATTGCACCGGTTACAGGGGCACATTTTTTTGTCGCTTCTGTTTCGGTGATCAGTTCGACGAGGTTGAATTGAGAGGTCGTGAGACCGTCTTCATTAGCTCACGTTATCGCTCTTATGATAACATTCTTTGTGATATTCATATATATATATTCTGTAATATATTTCTTATATCATTAATTACAAGTAATAATTTTGCCTTCTAATTAAGCGAGTAGCTGTAATATACTTAACTTTGGATATTTATAGAAAAAAAGACGAAATCGTCATTTTAATTATTTTGAATTAAAATGATTGACGATCTTGAAAGTTTTCTATAGATACATCAAATTGTTTTTAAAAACTTGTGCAAAGTATTCTTATTTCTTCAATCATTAATTTATATTTAATTAAAAGTAGAATTTTAAACGAATTAACAGAATTAAAAAATTACAATGATATTCTTGATCACACATAATACATTCGGCGATACTTCTAAACTATCATATGCAAGTAGCTTTTTCCGCCATTCAATTTTCAGTCATGTAACAGCACCATTTCCGACGATGGACGGTCAGTCGAGCGGAATAGATCCAGATTAACGGAATTTTTTAGTAGGCCTTTAATTTTTTTCTGGATACCTCTTCGCGAGAGAGCGCGCGGCCGTCCCATCAGACTTCGCAAATCCTTTGGCCAAACAAGCGGTGGAGGATCTGGCAGGTGCCATTTGCCATTGAAATCCCGCTGCCATTAGAGACGTCCGATCTAAATCCCAGTGGCATTTGCGCAGCGGATTGTCGTCTTATCCGAATGGTGGCCCTACCTCCTCCTCGAGGCCGGGCACGCCGGGCCCGTCAGCCTTCTTCTTCTTCCCCCGTTTTCTCCCTTACGCATTTCGCTCCTGTTATTTCACTACTCGTCTTTCCTTCCTTCCGCGCGCGCTCTCGTCGTCCGGCCGGTCGATGTAGAAATTCTCCTGGACCGTTTCTGGCGGCGAACGTTACCCTGTTAAGATCCGCAAAGCAAACAGCGGCCGGTAGATAAGAGTGTCCTTCGGGAGCCTGCCAGGGATAACAGAGGGCTTTAAAAGGCTCGCGGCGTTTTAGCCAGCGACATATAGCAAGGCTGCGCCCTTTCGTCCAGAATTCGAAGCCCTATACGCTTGTCTGCAAATATTTTCGAAAATTTCCGGTAGCGTCCTGGAAACGGACATTTTCACCCGCATGTGCTCAACTATTATTTTTCTAACATGTTATTCTGAAAAACAATTATTGTTTCGTTTCGCATTAAAAATATAGCGTCTTTGATGTTAATGTTTAATCGTGTATCTATTTAATCAAATGGGAAAATATACTCAATATAATAATTAAAGAGAAGAAGGCGACTTGTCGTATCTATTATTACTTTAAACTTGTCAAATTTTATACGATTTTAAGTGTAAAATTAAAGTAAAATTAAAATATAAAAAATAACTTATTATATATAATCAATATAGTCATTATATAATTAAGTGCGATTATATGGAATTGCCACTAGGAATTGTATGTCTATGTGTATGTTACGTTATATCGATGACAAATGCGAGAATTGCGTTAAGTGAGCTTTGACGGATTAACCCCATCTCCCGATGACAGGGCGTGGTAAACTCGTCGGCAGAGAATTACTCCGCACAGAGACTAAACAAGTCAAACAACTCGAATGACTTTCGACAAATGAACGTTAGAGTTTGCTGGCTCTTGCCCCCGCGGAAAGTAAATACAGCCCGGGAGTTATGTAGTTGATTTTGCCCAACAAAGCTACAATTCGATTGCTCAACGTAGCTGCCAGCTGCACGTGTCTTGCGTTTTGCCTTTCCCCATCTTGCGCGCAGCTTCGCGAAATGCTAATTTAGCCGCGTATCGATGTTCGCTATTTGTCAAGTACGCATAAAGGCGCTCGCAGCAATCCGCGCACGTATGTGGCGCTGCTTTATGCGAAAGAATATTTTATAGCTCCTTGGGTATGCGACTTCATCTCTTTGCATGCATTAGGTAACGTCGTCGACATATCTACACGGTGTATCCAAAATCGCGCAATTTTTTATACATTCTGCAAGCCGAGTTTAAAAAAAACGATTGATATTTTAGCGCCATAACACGGATAAACTTTAAACTATTATTTGACAAAGAATTACAATTTTTTAAATATACAGGATGTTTCAGAATTGCACGGCACTATTTTAGGGAAATATTTTCTAGGTCAAAATGAACAAAAAAGTTTATATAAACATATATCCTAAACTTGTTTATTAGTAAGATATTAAAGAGTAAAGATTATGTAAAGATTTAACAGTAAAGCGTTTAAAGTATGTTTTCGAAGTGCAGCTTCCATTATGCGATTTCTTAATTCTTCTTGCGTGCCAATAGGTCTACAATAAACTAAAAACTTTTTGAAATCTTCGAAGAAATTATCCAATACGAGATTAACAGGGAATGTGGTTTATGCACGATGGTGCACCAGCCTACTTTTCTCGCATTATTAATAACTATTTAAATACTACATACAGTAACCACTGGATTGGTCGAAATGGACCCATTAAATGGCCATCACGATCGTCCGATCTAACGCTGTTAGACTATTTTCTATGGAATTAAATAAAGTCTTTAGTTTATTGTAGACCTATTGACACCCAAAAAGAATTAAGAAATCGCATAATGGAAGCTACAGCAACTATCAGGAATAATCCTGATGCTATAAGGCGTGCCACAGAAACATGAATTCATTGTGCTGAATGCTGCATGCAACAAAACGGCGGCCACTTCGAAAACATACTTTAAATGTGTTAAAAACATAATCTTTACTCTTTAATATCTTACTAAATAAACAAGTTTAGGACATATGTTTATATAAACTTTTTTGTTCATTTTGACCTAGAAAATATTTCCCTAAAATAGTGCTGTGCAATTCTGAAATACCCTGTATAAAAGAACTTATTTTTTAGGCAATTTCAAGTGGTACTTCAACGAATTTCTTTTTAATTCGAATTTTTATTTTGAGTTTAAAAACATATTGAAAGTTAAAAGATATTAAAAATTAAAAAAGATTGATGTTTAGTCAATTTCAGTAACAACAGATTGGCCTTCAAGAAATTTACATGATTCCTAGAGTCAGTACTCTCTCTTTAGATTCTGTATATTCATATATTTTTTTAAATCATTGAATTTTCTGTACAGATTTTTGGCTTTATTTTAAATTTATTTTGGCTTTTAACGAAGTTACTCAATTTCCCCTTCCCTAGTTGTATACTTAATTGGTTCCTAAATTTAAGCAGTTTTAGGAAATACTATTCAGGGATACAAATGTTTTCTAAGTTCTTGAAAGAAAGAAAGACGGAGATAGCTGGAAAAGATTGGATTGGCAAAACGCTCGAATAATTTAAGTCCCTACGAAGAACCCGGCGAACGATGTAAAATCGTATTGCTGCGTTGCAAAATATTAATGTACGTATTTATCAAAAAATAATAGTTTAGTCTGCCAGTAATTATAGACAAAAAATGTGTTTTATTAATTCGACTATCTGACAAAAATGTGAACAAAGTTTCACGACGTTCGACCCTTAATTTATCTACTTTATACAATGTATTTATTCTATGTAAAGTATGTTTCTGTTTAAAAATATTTTAGCTTTTAATCTATGATCTTATTGGAATAATTTCATGACCGAATACATGTCTTGTTTAGATTTATTGACGACTCTCCTGGATGATTTAGGTATTGCTCTCTCTTTTATTATGTTACATTGTAATTATTTATTCCTATTTCTATTTTAATGATCAGTGCTATGTATTTATTTATTGTAGACTTCACTTGATAAGGACCCAAACCAAGGGTCGAAACGTCGTGAAACTTTTGTTCACATTTTTGCCAGATAGTCGAATTAATAAAGCACAATTTTCGTATTTATCAAGATTTCTTGATTATTTAAACTTCGATTAATTATTAATAACACAAATTCTGTTGCTGTACCTCTTATATATAAAAAAGCAAAAAAGATCGAATAAATATCATTCTCATGTTGGATCGATTATGAATGATATTTTCGTTTAAATGAAAGGAAAATAACCATTGACGCGAACTTCGCATGGTTTTGTTGGGGCGTAATATGCACAATCATCTCGCAAATTAGTTAATTGCGTGATTTTCCGTTTGTGAAAGACAGAATTAGATTCCAAGAGAAAAAGAGAGAGACGAGTATACTGCATTTCTGTGGCGAGAATTACATTATCTGGCTGGATCGTTAACGTAGATTTAGAAGGATGGAGTTGTAGAATTATCCCCTGTGATCGATAAAAATTAATTAAGCAGTTCGTTATTATTTTATCAATTCAATATGATAATGCATAAGTATATAAATGCCGGTCGCTTTAATCCGTTTATTTATTCGTGATAGATTCATTGATAAATGAGATATGGTATCGCTGGGCGGAATGTATTCGGGGGAGCGGCGCATAATTCTTTAACGTTCCATTTAAATCGTTATTTAACCAAAAACGTTAAGCGAATCATTCTCGCTCGTCGAGTGAAATGTTAACTCGATGCGACAAATTTCATTATTGAAACCGCGCTGCGCGTTGCGGCTATATATCGCACGAGGGCGAGCGATTTTACGCAATGCGTTTTATTTCGACGGCGGACGCGATGCAGTTCCGTTTTATTTCACCCGGGCGTATATATAATGGCACCCTTCAAGATCAATCTTCTTCTCACCTGTCCGCGGTATTAGAAATGCCGGATCGTTATTTCACGACTCGTCCCCGCTTTGTTCGAGAAATTTTTTTTTTCATTCGTATTTGTGCGTGCAAAAGCCTCCCTCTCGCAGATTTTTACTCTCAACTTTCTCATTTTCGCAGAAGCGATGATGCGAAAGCCTCGTGTGTCTCGCGATGATTATTCGGAGTGATCGAGGGAGGTTCCCCCCGGGTGGTGCAAACTCAACCGTAAGAGATTGCTCGGCCTCTATATCTTCCAGCGCGGTTCTTCGCCCGTTATCCACGAATCATCTTTTTGTCTGGGCTTCTGCTCGCTATCCGTTTTTCTGACACATCAGTCAGTCAATCGGGAAATTTATTCGTTCCCAACGTGCAGCCGCTCCGAACGAAGCTAACGGTTCGGATACGGAGATGCATAGTTGATCTCGTTTCATTAAGATTGCACGAATAACGAATCTTCTACGAATAAAGAAAGAATGTTTCAAATTATTATTGGATTTTCATGCGATATAATTTTCTTATGTTTCTTGTATCTTGTTTATTTCACGACTTTATATTTTTATAATTTTTTAAATTGTTCTAATAAAATAGAATAAACACATTAGAAACTTTAATTAATTATTAATATTTCTACAATTATTAATATTTTAGTAATTAATAAAATAAAAAACAATTTTTTGGCTATTTCAATGAATACAAATTTTCATAATATTCTTATTAATTGCGGCAACAGTTGCAAGCTACATAAATTGACGATGAATGATGGCGGAGTATAATACGTTATTCGTGATCACGATGCGTGTATTCATGTTAATGTAACGGTAAATTGAGCCGCAATTGTCCCCTGCCAAAACACTACGCATTGCTGAAACAAAATACGTATGACAAAACGACCAAAGATTCTCATTCGGCTGTCCAACCGAGCGTCTCTAATTTGATTGGTCGCGGTGAAGGGGCAGATAGCATTGAGACAGGTCCGCCGTGAAAATCGGATGTACCAACCCTGATATCCCTTCGGGGAATGGAAAATTCAGTTATAACACCGAACATCGCCGTGTACTTTTCAGTTGCGGTTAGTTGCGAATAATACTCGTCACTCTAGCGTTATGGCCAGCTCTCACTCAATTTAGATATATACGTCGCTACATACTGACGCTGTTAAATACGCGAAGCTTCAACATCGTCCCACGTGTTTCGGGAATTTAATTAAAATTATAAAAAAAGGTAATGTTACGAAGTACGGGACGGCCATGCCAGTTTGTTCTCTTGTTAAAATTAAGCCGTCAGAAAATATTAAATTTTACCGTAGAGCAAGAAGTAAGAATTTAACTACAGAAATGTAAATTATAATAAGCCCCGCATGAAACTAACGCGAGATCGGATTTAAAGTCCTTCAGCCATCTGGATTTCGTAAGCGAATCACTTTCGTCCCTTATAACTTCGTTGCTTGTCATTCAGCATTTTCATGAGCAACCACGCGGCCGGAACTAACCGCGTTATCCACCTTTATTTGGTGTTTACACGCGGAACTTTGTTCATCGCCTCATTTACACGGTAACCAAGGGTTACTACTACCGTGCTCTGCTTTTGCTCTCTCTCTCTATTTCTATATCATGCTCTTTCCATCTTTTTCATTTTACGCTTTTGTCTCCTTTATAGTAGTTTCTATTCTGTACATTCTGCTCTTTATCTACGGGGGAAATATTAGCCGCGGGCGCAATAGCGTTAAAGGGGAACAGTTAAATTAACAATTTTGAAATTGCGAAAGAGAGAAAGAGGGTGAGATTGCCACTCGTGGTCTGGGTTCCTTTGTGTAGTTGCAGTTTTCCAGCCGGCAAAACTGCGTCGACGAGCAAATGGAAATCTGAACCACCGACTTTTGGAAAAATCGATTTGTTTGCAGGTAAATGGATTCAATTGTGTCACCTGATAGTTTCACACGAACTTGTATTATCAGTCTCTTGTTACATGATTGAATATCTAGTTGGATTGGGTATATTCGATTATAAAATGATCCAATTACTTTTAGTTGCATTGAGTTAATTAAGAAGGTTCACAGGAATTAATAAAATTATTTGACAGAGTTATATAATGAAATTTTATTATTATATATTATAATATAATATTATAAAATTATATTATATTATATTATAATATAATATTATATTATATTATAATATAATACTATAATATAATATTATAATATTATAAAATTTTTTTCTAGAACTTTGTAATATTTAATTTTTTTCTTCTTTTCCTGGGATTTATCATCCTGCCAAATAATTAATCGATCCAATGACTTTAAAACTTTTATATTTATTATTAATTTTTGAAAAAATTAAGGGGTGTCTGAAGCTAGAGTTTGGGATTCATAGTATGAGCACAAAGGACTACTTTTTGCAACAAACCACATTTCAAAAACGTTTTCACTTCTGGTCCTCCCCTCGTAAATGAAATTTATCTCTATTAAAATTCCACTAAAATAACATGAGCAACATTCTTTCCAAGTATATCATTAATTATCTGTATAAATTATTACGAAGTATTAGTCTCGTAATGCTTCAGTCTTACCGATGTAATTTTTCCATTAACATGGTTCTGCGTAAAATACATACGTTGACGATTAATCTCGTCGATAGCTGTAATTTTCACACACGCGTTGATCTAATGAGAAACGAGGTTATTTTGGACACTTCGTAACAGGGCACCGACTGCACCGGTGAAGAATCTTAGCGGCACCCGTAATTATGGGGCCCCGTTTCGAAACGAGCCTCGCTGTATGGGAGTGAGGCCCAACGACGACGGGGCTTGTTATTGGCAGCGTAAACAACACGATTATCTTCTTTCGCAGTGGAACCTGCCAAAAAAAGATTCTATTAATATTTATGACGAGATCCAAGCGTACGATTCGCTTCGACACCCTACGGGGAAGTTAGGTTTGCCAAATTATGCGACGGGATGAGTTATAGGTTGAGGTTGCAACGCGCGATCGTTTGCTATGCTTTCATTACCATTGGAACATATCCGCTATGCTCGTAAATGAGTGATGAAGATGAATGTCGAGTGCATTTATCAATTTTGCGAACGTTGCGTGGCTCGTGCCCGCAAAAATCGTATTGGACAAATGAACTCATTCCGATACTTGGGGAGATAATCTAAGATATAACACTCTAAAAAGTTTGTAGCTCTATAACGAAAATAACAAATATCACAGAATGTAATTATACTGATCATCAGTTAATTGGCTACTCGAATGACTTATCAATAAAAAATTATAATATGATTATAAAAATGTGATAATGTTGCAGCATACTATAAAAATTTATTTTTTGCGTGAAATAGAAAAAAAATTCTAAATAGGGGAGAGTATTGAATGCATTACCGGTACGAGTACCGGTCACCTAAATGCGTACCTCATCAATATTTTATATTATTACTTAATATAAACAACATTTAGTAGCAAAAATATGAAATAAGTAAGAAATAAGTGATATAGACAAAAATTTAACAGGTTACATCTTGTTTTGTGCGTGCTAGCAACACTTTAAAAAGTCAGGTACAACTAATGTTGATTTTTGATCAATTTATGTAGTTGATAATAATGTAATCATGCAATTCTATTCTGAATTTTTATATTTTCATAAAAGAAAGTTTATTGTAGAATATTTTACATTTATTGTGTATGCATATTTGCAATTATTATAAAGATTTAATCGATATTTTTATAAAATCTACCAAGTTTCCTAAATCATAACATCATTAAGTTTTCTATATCATACCGGTAGGATTTAAGAACTTGTGCTTATGTACTCGTGCTTATTTGAATACAAATATCAATTGCAAAAATAAATTTAAGCCAGTTTTACATATTTCAACGTTCTTACCTTTTTATTGTTGTTATTTATTAATTATTAAATGATTCTTGATCCTTTTTTTGAAAAATTATTAATAAAATAGATATTAGGTAATGAATCCTTTTATTAATCTTTTACACGGAAAGAATAGTTTTGCTGAAATATTAAAAAATTTGGCCAGATACAGATCTGAAAAATAATTTTGTTGGATCATCCAAATAATTATGTAGGACGTCTAAAATAGTTGCTAGAATATCAAAACTTTTTGCAGCATTATCATTATGTTGGAGTGTCCTACATAATTATTTTGATGATCTAACAAAATTATTTTTCAGATCTGTATCTGGCCAAATTTTTTAATATTTTAGCAAAACCGTTCTTTCCGTGTATTAATCTATATTTTTATTCATAAAATTCGATACTTTCAAGGAGGTACGATTTAGGCGACCGGTTGCGTAAATCATATCTTTTGCAGCATGTTACAAAAAGACTTATAACAAAAATAATTTAATTTGTTATTGGTAAAAGGTTAAACATATAACAATATGTGCCTGAAACATCAAGCTACAATTTCCAACGTTTATTTGCGTACAAATCAGTATCAAATGGGAAATATAATAAGAAATAGTTTAAGTAGTACGCATTCGGCAACTTTCCTTTGTACTAAATTGTAGATTTTAATGTAACGTAATTTTAATAATTAAGAATATCGAAATGAAATATTCTCACACACACACACAC
>NJRP01000053.1:571243-593273 GCA_003063835.1 Aphaenogaster floridana
CACACACACACACACACACACACACACACACACACACACACACACACACACACTCATTCTCACTCTCAATACAAGCATTTTACACGAATATATATGAGCATGAAATTTATTCGACGAAATTCAAGCTGCATCATACAATTTTGCCGTAAGCTCAACAGCGTTTCTCTTTAATGATATTTAATAATGCTACACGTCATCCGGCATCATGGTGAAAAAATGGCATCTTTGCGCATCGGGGTCAACGGCGCATCATACATTCATTCGGAACATTCCATCACAAGTATTTTTTTATTGCGTCGAGAAATCGCGCATACGGCAGATTCGACATGCGACGACAATATTTTATTTCGACGTATCATACAATATTTTTTATATCTGTCACTGGATTTATGTACGATAAGCAGGATACAATAATCTACCAGGATGGATAGCCGAAAACTCACTGTTATTGATACGATGGCACGTTTCATTCGTTTATATATTTGTTTGTTATAAATTTTAAAATGTTTACACAACAGTTGTATTTATCTTTGACGCGTATATATCCCCATGCTTTTATGCATAAATGTAAAAAAATATTTATCTCTACGTGTAAAAATACGTTGGAAAGATGAATTAAACAAAATCTGATTTTCCGAATAATTAGACCGCCGCTAAATTATTGTACGCAGCTTTCGCTGCATATATTCCCAACAACCAAGAATGAAGTTTAAATAGCATGGAAAATCGAGTTTATCATTTTGCAAGGTAATAACGTCCTGAACTAAGCGCTAGACAAATTGAAGAATGAGTATATTAATTACGTCATACTCCATTAGAATTTACCGTAGACGCCGTCGCCACATTTTCGCATTACGAGCGAAGTTCCGTAAAAATAGGGGGACATTAAATTTCCTCCGGCGACGAATTCCGGGTTAACATTCTCGGAACGGTCGCTCTAACGAGCTCCACGATAATAAAAGTGAAAGGCGCGCGAGCGCAAGTCAGCCTCGATCTCGCCGTATGCGTTTTCCTTGTCGAGAAAGGGGTTGAAGAAATTGGCAGGAAGGAAAGGAGAAGGGAAGAGGAGAAAACGAAGAGAAAGATGCAACGCGGGATATTCTGCTATCTCCAGACGCCTTCTCAACATGTTAATTGTATATTTGAGGTGAAGCGATAAATAAGGCGTCGTCGGTAGCTCGCTGTTCATGCCGTGGAGAGTCTTTATTATCAGAGACCCTATTCTGTACTTGGCTGACGGTTGTCGGTGTCGTTAGCGAGCGGTAGCCTATGAGAGTTGCGCTTTTCATCAGGATTGTCCTTGGCTGTCGTTAGTTAACGACATCGACAACCGTCGGTAGCCAAGTACAGAATAGGATCCCAGCTGTAATATATAACCGTGGCCCTGCGGGAGCATTCCCGATTCGCGAAGCGAATTACGAAGTGTCGGGTACGTACTGGGTGACCCGTAGAAACCAGATTAGATAATTACTCGCCGAACATAATTGTTCTGTGAAAGTTGCAATCAATAATTTTCTCGGCTTGTTCTTTTCTCGCACGACTATCTGGTTCTCGGATCGAGCGTTCCTCTTGTTACATGTAGAACATGTACAGGGACAAGGACGTTACTTTCGCGAAGTCGCCACGGCTAATCGCGTCCAGGCATCTCGGTTGTTCATCGTGCCTCGCAGCATTCTGGATAAGGGTTTGCATGAAAAGAAAGAGAAATTACATGTGATCTTGGATACATCGGTTTTGAAGGCGGTCCTGCGTTTATATAGGGTGTTCCCAGATTCTTCATGCTCGTCTTTATCTACGAGCTCTTTGATTAGTTTGGAACAACTTTTCTTCAACAGAAATCTTGGAATTATCGTTTATATTTTTAAATCGTTTATATTTTAAATTTTAAGTAAATAAAATTCTAGAAGTTTATATAATACGTATTACGGCATAAGGATGGAAAATAATAACATTTTAATATTTCTTACATTTAAAATAAAATTTTACAGAGTTTAGTTTAAGATATATTTGCAAAAATATTTTGTGGTAAAAAGTTGCAAAAAGAGATAACACAAAATTACATTTTTCCTCAGGAAAATATGATTCCGAGTCCTTAATCAAAGGGTTTTATTAAAGGGAATAGCGCTAGCTTGGAACATCTTAGTATATCTCGAATTCACATTTAAATTTAATTTTTGTCAAGAAAATATTAATTTCAAAAGAATTAGTATATCAACATTCTGAAACATACCATATACCGATCGGCCTTTAGATCCCGAGGTGCGAACTGCGAACCGGTTTCCTCAGCTCGATTTTCGACACGAGCTCCGAGTCTCCTTCAACCCTTTCGGTCTGTTCCGATGGGGTTCTTGCGCGTCATTTTTGTCTCCCTCGCTGGAACGAGAGAGGCTTTATTCAAGACACGACGTGGTGGATAGTGATGGTACGCCTTCCTAGTGTCAGATTTTATTTATCTCACGGTGGCTTTTTGTTTCTTGCTAAATACTCCAGCATTTAAGAAGACGGTCTTCCCCGATTTATGGCCGCTGCCTCCAGTTCTGCTTCTTGCTCCTCTTCGTCTTTCTGGAATCCACTCGTGCATTTCGCGTGGATTCTTCAAGGATACTCGTCTTACGTTTTATCCGTCGTCACCAGTATCTCGTTTCCTTCGAAAGATATACAGCGAGATCATAGATTTTAGGAAGTGACATTTTAAAATTATATTACAATAAGAACTTGAACATATGATAAAAATTTAACTTTTTGCTAACGTTTTGTTTCGTTCTGTTTTAGATAAATATGGAAGCGGTGACGTCAACCGATTACGACTCTACGAATCTCAGCAGGAATTTTAATCAGGTCGGTTTCAACACCTATAATTACTCACAGTTTGAAGAGAAGTATAAGCCGCGGCAAATTTTTAAATACGGCGACGAGTACCTTGAGTACGGGCATAGATTCGGCGCTAACGAAAGATTCTCGCGAATAAAGTACCAAGACGGTCTAAGACTCGATCAGCGATACTCGCGTAGCCATTCTCAGCCGGAACGGCAGCATCACTTGTCCCAGGAGACGCGTTCAAAGTCCCAGGATTCTCGTGAGCTCACGTTCTATCAGATAGACCCGCCTGTAAAATTGGAAAATCCACGGCAACATGACAAGTCGCATCAGAAGCTGAAGAAGGAGCTGACCTTCTACGAGATCGATGGACTCCCGTCTGGTCAGGAAAGGAGGGATAAGTCCGAGATGTGTAAGGAGCGTGCCGATAAGGGTATCAAGTCCCACGACAAGTCCCACGCCGATAATCAGGAGAGACCGCAGACCGCAAAGCACGGCAGGCAAAGTCATCAGGAGCAGCAGAAGACGTTGGCGAACGCACCAACGTCAGACTGCCAGCTGAACCGGTCGCAGTCGGATCTCACGGAGTGTCAACTGCCGAATTACTACGGACACAGGAATAA
Organism: Aphaenogaster floridana; assembly: GCA_003063835.1. Lineage (NCBI taxonomy): Eukaryota > Metazoa > Arthropoda > Insecta > Hymenoptera > Formicidae > Aphaenogaster > Aphaenogaster floridana. Next base: position 574,684 of record NJRP01000053.1, read on the forward strand.
TCCGTATATCGATCCGCCCAAGTATCGACAGTTCGACAGGCCGCCGCGCTATCAGGAGGCCCCGCTGAAATCGGAACTGCCGCCCAAGTATCACGCCGATCCGCCTAAGTACGCCGAGGTATCCAGACGACAGGACGACTTTAAGAGGATCCAGGTAAGCCGTAACATATAGAAAATTCTCGTTCGCTCGTGGAATTCGTAAGAGTATGGGCTAAGACCTTACCGATCGATTATAAATATATTATAAAAATCGAAGTAGTAATAAAGTAATTTATCGTAAAATTTTACAAAATATTTTCTTTATAAAATTTTGACGAATTAAATTTTGATATTATGATGCAGAGGCCAACGCGAAGTAAATTTTGGAATAAATCGCGAATAACTGCTTCCTTATAAATAAATTCAACTTTTCTCGAAAAGCTGACTCAGAAAGAGATTCAGCCGCTCTCGATCGCGCTCTACCATTAGTGCTCCGTTTCCTCGCTGGCTCACGTGGCGACGGCCGGCGCGTTAACGATAGAACGTGCATGAATCGTAGTACTACACGCCAACTACTATGTCGCGTTATCATTTGGCAGGAGGAGAGAGGCAGACGACAAGGTGGCGGCGGCGGAGGCGGGGGCGGCGGTGGTGGCGGTGGCGGTAATTCCAGCGCAGGAAGGGGGAACACCGGCACTCATGGCGCCGAGACGCCCTCTAATCTGGCCAGTATCACGCCGACCGCGCGAGAAGTAACACGCACCGCGATTGCGCGACAACGGCTCTCCCATAAGACGTGCGACGTGCGCAACAACAGCAACAACAATAACAACAATAACAACAACAACAGCAAGGAGAACCTGTTGCAGGAGACCAGTGTTGATTACGATTCACGGTGTCACATCGAACCGCCAAAGAATCATCATCATCATCACCATCATCATCAGCAACATCATCAGACTCACGGAATCGATGGTAGCAACGTTGCTAGCGGTATCGTCGGTAATGTCTTCCCAGATGGTGGTGGCAGCTCGTATGGCGAAGTAACAACGTGCGACAAGTACAAGGGTACCGGATCGGAGTTGAATCGGGGTGGCAGCAACGACGCGGTTCAAGGTCGTCCGAGCGAGAGATCCATGCTGAAGATCGAAAAGCTATCGGGAAAGACCGCTCTGCACGGCGGAGGCGAGTCGGCGGTCGGCAAGTGCGGCGCAGAGAGAATGAAGTCAACCTCGCAGGAGGTCGGCTACAACAAGCACGAGGTCAGCAAGGCCAAGGGCCACGATATTGGGCACGGTTACAAAGTCGAGAATCTACGTTACTACGGCGAGCTGAAGGGTTACGCCGATTTCAAGGCTTACGGTACCGTGGATAAGCAGCCGACATCCGTGCTGGTATCAGCGCACGAGAAGTCGCATCTTCTCCACGCGCCCACCTCGTGCGAGAAGGGCGACAAGTGTCACAGCAAGGCGCCGTCTTCGTCCGCGCAGGGTTACAGCCTGGCCAAGCTCAATCAGCAGCAGGCGGAGAAGGGTCATCACGGCGGTGATCACTACTATCACAGATCGTCACACTCGAAGCCGCCGAACGTATATCAGGTGTACCAGGAGACCAAGTACTCGTACAACGTGAGCGGGGTGCCGGGGACGCCGGCGCAAGCCAGCGCAGCCGCGGCCTTCTTCGCAAGGTCAGTGTTCACTCAATCTAGCGAATACGATAGCGCGTCACGATAGCGTGCTGACGACGCACCTGCTGACGCGTCTGACACGAGCGTCCCAGTTACCATGATAGCTTAGCTCTTCCGGTATCGTGAACTTCAGCGCATGTGTTTTGTTTTGTAAAAATAAGAGATTTAAAGAAAAATCACGAAAAATGATGTCCAAATCGACGTGCAAATTTACGTGCAAATCTTTATTTTTCTTAACTTTGTTCTTCGATATTTTGATAATTTCATTCATGAAAACTCAAAAGTTTAAGTGAATTATATTATCCATAAATAATTTTGATACTTTAGTCTTCTTGACTTTTGGATTCCTTTCCGAATTGTATTAAGTATCCATTTAATTTTAATTATTGCATTTTTTTATTTTTTTATATTTCTCAAAAATCGACGAGTGTGCTTTCAAATAAAAATGAAAAAAATAATATTGCGTGAACATCCAACGTAAATTTTAAAAGCCTTTGGAACGAAACGTTAACTGAAAAGTTAACTGAATCCTGAAAAGTTAACTGAAAGTTAACTGAAAAGTTAACTGAATCCTTTCTCGATTAATTTCACTTGTTTTTAAAAACTTTGGATATCTCGGCATAACGACGTGCATCAACAGTTGATGGTTAATAAATAAGAATGAAAAGACGGCACTTTTATCGAAGCGGTTCGAACACGCGAAAGTTTATTGCAGTCATTACATGATTTTTGTTTGTTCGGAGAAATGTATACTCTCGTCTTATGTCGCGCGCAAAGCGATCAATTTACAAGACCATAACCATGCGTATAGATTTCATATTCCGTTAGCGTGTATCTATGCGACTAAACGTAAAAAGTCGAGACATTTTTCATCGTTATCAGGTCTGCTTCTTGGAGCGTGAACGTAATCGAAGCACTGCTCGCGATACGTTGGCAAAAGCATTATTTATTACGCGAATCGATAGCTTGTTTACTCGAGAAATCTGCAAACTCTAAGCTAGCTCAGTCGAGTACTCTCAAACCTAACTTTAATTGACAAGAACTTGTTACGCATACGCGCCAGTAAACAACAGAGCAAAATCTCAACGCGTACAAGAGCTTCCTCAACTTGTATTTTCCTCGTGAAAACACAACATCAAACAAATAAGCATTCTATTGTCCCTCACGTCGCCTTCTTACTCATTTGGAGCACGCTTCTCCGCGTCAAAACGCGGATAATTACATGCGCAGCCGGCTGTAGAATGGCATTCAGCTTCAAATCTCATTTCTTCGTTCTATGGGTAAGTGCGAAAGCTTGACTCTCCCAACTTGTTGGTCTTATAAAGTGCATTTTCATCGCGCCAAACCATCCCCGTAGAGTACGCGTACGGGACCCATCCTTCCTGGTTAGGCTTGGTCTCGAGCTTTGATCTCGGCTCGCGTATTTTCGACGTTCCTGTATGAAAGCGCGCACAGCTTGCGTGCGAGAGTACAAGCATGAGCAAGCGTAAATCGCATGTGGTTTATGTGTATGTAAGAGGAGAAAGCTCTTTCTCTTTCTAAGGGCTCCGCGGTCACAACCATCTTTTCCCCTTAACCTTAGGTGCGACCCCAGCCCTTTAATAACCTTGCTCATAGCTCGTGGATATTGTAAAGCACAATGGCATTCTTGGGGGGTCGCCTGCTCGTACATCCCGTCTTCACCTTTCCTTCCCTCTTCATCCTTCTCGTTCGCTCACCGTTCCTACGTGTGCGCGCACAAAGCGCGCGAGTACGCGTGAGTTATTAGCGGCGACTAATTACGAACTGCGCTTAATAACGATGTGCGTCGAGAATCGAAAGTTTTCTGAACGAGATGGTGGGAGAGAAAACGCTCGAGGGAGGTCTCTCCGCTTAGCGCCGGACTTCGGAACGCCGGCAAATTATTCAAAGCGAATGGGACTGTTATTATCCGGATGCTCGACTATCCATGCATATAATAAGCCCGGGCTTTCAGCGAGCGAGCGCGACCGTGGCGGCTTTAGGCTTACGCGAGTTTTAATAACGTTTCGGGCAAAGCAATGACGCTAATCATCGGGATACCTGACAGGGATTCAAGTCGCAATCGGCACGGTCGAATTGTGGTACACAGATTTGCCCTTTTATCTTGGTTTAACATCTCGCGCTCCCAATTATTTCATATATCAAAAATGAACGTTGCATCTATCGCATTCTCTCGCTTTGAAATAGAGCTGATATTAACTTTCAATATTTACTGAATAATTTTTCATTTGTTATAAAAATATCTTTCGCTCTTTTACAATAAATCGAATGTTGACCGTTGTTAAACAAACGAATCGAAAACGAATTGTTAAAATAGAATTTCGCGCCTGTCCGCCCTTTTTCCTAATTAATTTGCCAATTTTTTGAGGGTAACATTTTTATATTTACTTTTCTATACCGTTGTAAATATTGTAGCTACAATGCGTAGTGATGTATAGCGTACGCTATTACAAGTCAGTTAGCCAACTCATCATTAGCGTATAATAGTGTATAGCGGGCGCTTGAGCGATCGTGCCTCGTGTTCCAATGATTCCAATGCGCCCGTGCCGAGACAGTGGCGCCTGTTCTGCACATACTATCTGTCTCCTTCTTTTTGCTCTTTAATAATTCCTTAGAACGGTTACCGTCTCGTAGGAAGTTGTCGTGTGACGAGAATTGAAATTAATCGCGTTCCGTGCGTACATCAATGATTGCTTTTTTAACTCTTTACAATGCTAATTAAACTATAATGTTTTTTAATCTAATATATAATTCATACTCTATTACTGTTCTATTAACTTCAATATTAACTGGTATTTCTAGATATGTTAAGTGTTAAACAGATGCAAATTTAGCATTCATACAGCAAAATTATATTTTCCGCAACAAATTCTTCGCAATGTTTTAAGATCATTATTCTTAAATTGATCGTCAATTTAATCTATGTGATATTACTATTTCCAGTTTCAGCTAGAGACTGGAAACTTCAGTTTTAAGACCGAAATTTAAGTAATTGTGGTTTGCTAAACTGAGAAATGTATATAAATTCATACAAAAAAATATTATTAGACTCAAAAGATCCTGCCTGATCGTAAAAAAGTTTATACTTATATATATCTATTAAAATTATATTTTATAACTAGCAACGAATATCATTACATATTTTTTTTACAAATACTAGCGAGTAAGCCGAGAGATGGCTGCTTTAATTAAGACAATAATATATTTACGGATATAAAAAATCCAGTTTTAGAATTAATTAGTTTTTCCAGAATATGTTTTCCAATTATTCAATCATCATTATCAAGACTTCACTTCACATATATCGATACTAATATATATGAAAACAAGTTTGAGAATGTTATCGAATCGACGAACATTGGCGAACTTGCTGCTAAAATTTATTCAATTCCTCGAAAATGACCAACCATTTCATTTTAACCATTTCCCCGTTTTTCCAATTGGATGTAAATCTGTTTCGCGAGCAAACGCGGTGCGAAGTTGCCAAGAGTGGCTGCGCTTTTTTTTCAAATTTTCTCGCAGTCAAACTCCGATGGAGGTCGATTTCCCGATGGGCTCCACCATAGCCTCTCGTAAAGTTGAAATTTCAAAACTTTCGCATTGGAGTTACCTATACGAAGCACGGCCACATGGCAAATAAAATTGACTTAGGCTGCACATCCCCCGATACTGGCGGGGAGGAGGAGGAAAGGCATCGGGCGAAGAAGAGAAGTGGAGAACGCGAGAGGATAAGGTGAAGCTGAAGGCGGTGGGCCAAGTCTGCCCGTATTGTTGGCCGTCGTGATTTTATTGCCCCTTTATATTGCCTCCGCGATACTCTCTTTCTCTTTCTCCTTCTCTCTCGTACCACGCTCATTTCCCTCTCCTCATCTCACCTTAAGCCCGTCGCTGTCTCTCACTTCCGACCTCCCGCCTCGGGGTCGCGAGAACGATTTTTACGAGGCAGCTCGTCTCGCGTCTCTCGAGATGCAACCTGCCCGTCCGCCATTCCTGAAAATTGCAATCTCGGGATCGCTCGCCGTAATCGAGGAACGGGAAATGATATTGGGCAGGGATGCGGATCCGGTCGCGACCGTAATTCAGAAACCGTGCGAGTCGCTACGCGGCGATCGTTAAAAGCGCGTCTTGGAGGCGACCAGACTTGCGCCGTCGCCTTTTAAACGTATTTTGCCTCTCTTTAGTGCGACTGTAGAATCGAAAAATTATCATAGGAATATAAATGTTACGTGCCTAACTGACCACTTGGATGAGCAGGCAAGATCGCTACCCGATCGCGAGACATTGAAGAGATGGTGGAATAGGCATCATGGAATCGCGGAAAAAGAAGAAAGCATCTTCAGATTTTTCTCCGAACGAGACATGTGTGCATTTTATCTTATACATATTTATAGCATACAGGATTTTGTCTTCGCTTTCGAGGCTCGGCGTGGGCAACGCGATAGTACGCTGGTATCCTATTAGACGTACTCGGATAACCCTTAATTAGGCAGATGGGATGCGAGGGACGAAACGTAAATACGCGCCTGCACACATATTGCTCGTGGAAACGCGTATCCTATTTAATTTGAAAGCTGAGGAAAGATCATTATCTCGTTATATGTATACGCGATATATCGCGCTTGTGAGCGGCGATAATTATTGGTGCGAGAATAAGAAACTACGTGTTGTACAAAATTACTCAATAGGATATAAACCCATCGATATAAAAGTTATAACAAAATACTCTGAGTATGAAGTTATATCATAAAATAAAGCCAATCCCCAGCCAACATCTTTGAAGGAGCTTTTAATTCTCGGTGAATATTTTTTCTTCAAGAGAGAGAGAGAGAGAGAGCTATTATTCCGGTTCTAGAAAATGCTACATATGTAGATATACAAGATGTCTCAAATGTATCGCACTTCTTTACCCAATTTTCAAATGATACAATAATCCTATTCGCTTTATCTCATTGGTGTAACGTCAAGTGCATAAACCGCGAATAATTCTTGCAATTGCTTGTCCGTTATTCGATAAGTAGCCAAAGTCTGCGGAATGACCCGTTATAGTAGTCGACAACGAGCCTACCGACGACCCCGAACACATCCTGTGGGTCACCGGTGATCCCCGGACTCTTCGTTCAACAGGTAGCGCTCTCTCGTAGCTCGAGTTCGCTGGCGACCCAGCCCTCTCCATTATATTCATATCATGTAAATGCGCCCTACCGCGCTTCGGTCGACTCCTATTTTCCACCCCTGTGCCAAGCCAGACGTAAAGCTGTACCAAGGGAGAGAGAGAGGAAACGAAAGAAAAAAAACGAGAGAGAGGGGGATGAGAGAGAGAGAGGAAGATGAAAATACCATCTTCTGCTTTACATTTATTCTAATAGGATAATACCAGCTGTCTTGACATCCGGACGAGGCGCCTCGTTTGTCGTAATAATTCCTCGGTTATATCCTCGGTTGCGATACTATTCGATTATCTCCGTCGTCGACGATTTGCTCTCTCATCTGTCTTTCTTCGCTATGTTCCCTTTTTGCAGATCGTTCGCGCGTTGTAATTGAGGAGGCAAGTGGACGGTGTGTTACATTAATGATCTCGGCTGGTACATTTATGGCTTATCGGATCTAAAAGTTAATCGATAATCGCAATATGATCAGTGAACTAATTCTCTGACTGATCTACTTTCTCATAGAGGCAATTAAATTTGTTTAAAATCGCGTCGTACTATCTTTATGCGCTAGTTAATTATTGCGGATAATCATGGTAGAGGTTTTATGAATCTTTGAATACAAAAATGTTTTTCTTTGCTTTCGTTTATTTGAAGTATTTAGCAACTTTGTTATAATTATTTTCTCTCTTTTCCATGATTCCGTTAATATCTTTACATCCTTCTTTGTATCTTTATTAGCACTGTCTATGCTTATCGTGTATTATCACTCTCCATCTTCTTTACGTAGAGTGCTCTGAAGGGATTTTCGTCTAGTACGTTAGCAATGTGTATGTGTGTGTATGTGCATGTGAATCACTCACGTACTGAATAACATTGTATATATACACACATACATACATTACTCATATGTTTTTCTTTCTTTTTCTCTCTTTCATTATGAATAAAAGAAAGTGTAGAGAAAACTTGGAATATTTTATCTTCTCTACTCTCTTTTCTCTTTTCCAACTGCTTCGTCTTTTCCATTCATACATCGATAAACATACACACCAGCTTGTCACGCATGTCGTCATCATCAGCGTTATCATGTAGGTGTCACGCACTTAGTCAGGTCCTTCTTTATATCGCATCTTTTAACGCATCCCATTGCATACACATCGACGCGCCGCCTATTAAACATTAAATGATGCACGTTTATCACTTTTAATTATACGCTGTCAAAATGAAAGAAAAAGCATGCCGAGAATTAATCTGCTAGTTTCTGTGATTGGTAAAAGTATAATATAATTTATATGTTTACTAAAAAATTTCGGTGCTTATATATCGGTTTGACAAATTTTTGGTATGCTTTCCGGATTACACGATTTTTCTGCTAAGTTGGCGCTATGCATCACATAAATCTAAGTGTCGAAACGGTTTAGCTTGGAAGGACGAGCGCACATTTCTTTTTATATTATTTCTACATCTCGTCGAAGACGGACCGATTTATTTCTGATTGCGATAATTCATCTCGCATATAGTAATCAATAGTGAGTAATCGACTGATTAAAAAGCCGATGAGGATAACCGGATACTAGCAGTTTTAATTTAACGTCGAAGTAAAAAGATCTTAATTTCAACAAGCTCTAATTTTTCCAGTTATCTACTCTGGTTATTGATTACCTTCTCAGACGCTAAATTAATGGTTTTGAATACCTTTTTATTATGATGCAAATAATATCAGTTTCAATTTATTAATAATGTCGAATTTTTTAAAAACTCTTTACCATGTAATATATTTCGACGAAAATATAATTTGAAAAGAATTGGAATATTTTAAGCGACGTGATTTTTTTTTAAGTTTAATAACGTCTTCGAGTTAGATTCAACGTAACGAGTTAAATTCTTTGTAATAATAAGATTGATTTTCGCGAATATTGCAATTGTTCACAATATTGATAATCGTTTTATCACCTCTCCACGGTTCCTCAGCTGTTGTCGTACCATCAGAAATTCTTTCTGTGATTTAAAGAGCATCTTCATCATCTCTTCGTTGCAAAGGCATTAATGACGCTAAGTGTGCGCACTCTGCGAGTCGTTAAGTAGCTGCGTGCACGAGTACATGAGACGTCGTCGCCAACTCTTTTTGGGTGCTCCGATTGAGACCTCGATTTCGCCAATTAGAGGTGAAATGCCCGCATTACGTCGATTAACCGGCGGCATCTTAACGAGTTTCACGGCCGATTATTAAAAGCCGATAGCTCGTTCAGAAGACGACCGGTCCATGTATCAAGCGCGATCATGTGGGAAGCTGCAGTTTGTAATTACCCTGCCGGACATGCGCGCGTATGTGAGCCAATGTACAGGCAATTATGTCACACTTCGGTCCCGATATTACTTTTCAATTTGATATCGCCGATGCCGATGGACGTGCCCGGCTACTTTGACGCTCCGACCGTATATCAGGCTTTTTTGCGCTGCATGCCAATTAACATGTATCTGCGTGTGCGCGGAGAACCATGATTAGCCGGTTAAAGTGCCACATTGCGGATATTGAAATCGCACTTTAGACGATGGATGCGAGAATACAGCGAACGCTTCATTCGCGAGCGTATCTGCATTATTACATTAAGGTAGAAAAGGGAGCGCTTTTTGATTTATTACAATTTTATTAACGTATCGTAGATGATTATTGTAACGTTAAACAGTTACATTTGTTTCGTAGGTCTCTGAAAAGTTTTAACAAAATGTTTATTAATTAAAAAGCCACAAAACTTCTATAGTGATTTTAAATTGAAACATTCTAAAACATTTGGTTCAAAATATAAGATTCGTTTTTGGATTCGAATATCAATATTTTTAAATTTCCTAGAGATTTAGTTTTTTTTATAGCGATGCTCTTCCTCCTTTAAAATTCCTATCGTGTTATATATGATGTGAAGAAATGTGCGTACGATCGATCAAACGGCCTGACGCAATTCAAACGGCTTTACGGTACCGTTGTATCGGGAGATTTTCGTACGGGCGCATGAGATCTCGTACCTGTCCGAGGATATCAGGAGCGCGTGAGCGTCATTAGTTATCCAGCATTATGGCCGAGGAACGATTCGAATCAATTTGGAGGTTCGTAACCCCGGCTACGGGGGGTCCATGGTCGCTTCATATATCACCGTGGTCAGCGGTCGAAAGGCGGCGGGCAAACGGTAGGGAGGAATTCTCTCTCAGATTTCGGTCGTTACGCGTCGTAAAAAAAAGAGAATATCACGCGCGCGGACGCGACTATGTCTTTTTATCGGCTCAATTACACCGCGTGCGATTTTATACTGTCGAATATGCGACGAGACATCCACGTTTTATATCCGTTCTCTCAGCGTCATCGTGATCAGATGTGATATCGCGTCGACTATTGTATATCGCGTCGTAGATGCCGGAAATCGATCGGAGCGATGAACGTGCGACGCCAGAATGTTAGGCAATTTTTCGCGCGAATAGCTTTGTAAGCACGAATATCTTATATACCCGATTTGTTATACCGCTCAAAAGATCTATTGCGATAAATCGGTGAATCGCGTGACGGAATAAAGACGGGCGTAAAGGACTATGCCCAGTTTGGGCCCCGAGTGAACAGTCTCATGAGTTATATATTAATCAATAAGGGGGTACTCACGAAGTACGAAACAGAAGGTTTTAATTGCTTAATTGAAGTCTGAACTTCAGAGGTATCGCCGTCATAAGAACAAAATCCGAATTTCTCTGACATGACAGAATAGATCACGTCCAGGACTTAGCCGGGTTAATGAATCAAATACATTCTAGACATATTATTTCAATGTCTTTGGTACAATCCGTTATTGCCGTCATCGCGGGGAAGTGTCCTGAACGCAGAGAAGGGACAAGGTCGGACAAGACCGAACTTTGGACACTCTCTAACACTCAGGGGACTCATTACAAGGTTGTGCCCATGTAACTTTTTAATCCTCTTTTGATACCCTACAATTCTAGCCATGTCTCATTGCTGTTCACCGGGGGCCCAATTTTCATATGAAAAGCATAATCCTTTCAAGATTTGGCTGTAAAGTTGCTAATAATTTACATATAATGAATTTTTTAATTCTCATGGCGATAATGGAATTATTTGTTTGAGATTCGAGCGAAGCGGAGAAAAAAAGCATTGTTTTGGTAAAACTAATTTCATCATATTTATGCTCTCGCACAAAAACAATTTCATATAAAAGATTATTAACAGTTAATTCCATGTTTTTTTACGCTCCGATTGTAATTTAATATTATGAAACTCACCCTCAAACGCGTAAACAAAATATTTTTTTTTTTAATGAGAGATCTTTCTAAAAAGTATGGAAATCCGGGAATAAACAATTTCTTCTCTTTACGTTTGTTATGTTTTTTGACTCGGTATCACTGGCTGTTTAATTTAATTCTGCCGTTAGAGCTGCCGCCGTGGCGAGAGCCCGCGTACGACTATTTCATGCTCCTTCCTCCCGCCGGTATTTTGTCACGCGAGCAACAATCCAATCGATAAACAAATATAAACGAGCGCGAGCACCGGCGGGTGGTTGTCAGCGGAACGCACGAGCAGATCCTCTAGGCTGGGGAATAAAAAATATATATTGCGTTCCATATATGCGCGCGAGAGTCGTTGCGCGTAGAACTTTTAATTTGCAAAAAGCACAATGCCGAACCATAGTTTCGATGACTCGTATTTCTAGACAAATGTGCCCGCTGGCATTTCGACGAGTTGGTTTTTGTAACTTGCACTGTTATTTGTTTGCTTTACAGTAGTTTGCAAACAAGCTCCCTCTTTTTCCGCTCGTTCCTGCATGTCCTCCAATAAATTTTTATGAATAGAACAGCCACGGGCTGTCGGGTTCATAAAGATCGATTTTGTACTTACCTTGGTGAGTAATCGAATTTGATGCGATTGACCGAAATTCAAGTAAAGTTTGATATTTCGTAATGTTAACTGACTTTTTTCGAACCCCATCGATCGAGCCGGTGGAGTAAAGTAAATATTTCCCGCTGATGCAGCCTCAGCTCATATTTAATTGGTTCGCATCTATATGTTGGGAATGAAACGGCCGTATCTGTTTGTGAACGAGCTTGCAAAAGGAGTCTCATAAAATACCGGGCGATGCCATTAATAACACGAGACGAGAAATGCTTTGTGACCGCGAGCACGCAGTCGGTTTCGACGATTCGCCGCATCGAGTGTTTATATTTTATGCATGTACGTTCTTTTACGCACGCAGCATTTACGCTGGATATTTTATAATATAGCGTCGAAAATTCGAGTTTTGCCTCTCGGAATGGTCGCCATGAGGTATCATGAAATTTTTTAAATATTCAGGGAGATTCAATCGCGTAACAGAACCAATTTTTAAATTGCACAAATTTTCGAAATATTCACGTTCTCCAAAAATATACGTATAGATATTTTGCGGATAGAGAGAGAGAAAGAAAGAGAAACGTAAAATATAATTTATATTAAACATATAGATATAATATGCATATATTTTATTATATCAAATGCTGTAATATATTTGAGAGAAATTATTCGTCCCCCTCGAAATTCTAATCGTCACCTGTGTCGTGCTTTGGCCGAGCAGACTTTAGATCCAATTATAGATGCGGACAGGTAGACGTGTCCGATGAATCACGATTTTTCTATCCCTTAGAATTTCTCTTTCTTGCGATTTTATGATGGCGCTTTGTTATACCGAACTGTTTTTTTTTTAAATAGTTTTCCGACTGCCATTCGCTCCTTAAGTATTATCGTATTTACAGATTTAATTATAGATTTTAGGCTCCCCTATCGAAGAACGGAAGAGATGCATCGATAAAACTATGCATCTCGATTTTTACAAAAATCCTATAGTTTTTATCAGTAATTCTTACTGCAATGTACTGTGACACATTACTCTTTCTGTGTTATATGTGTATGTAGTATCTCTTTATGTATTTTGAACAATTAGAATGATAGAATTTACTTACAAATATTATTTATCTTGCAAAATTTCAAGCCAATAAAAAATGTAAGTATATATATAATCATTCTGTGTTCATAATTTTTCTCCTCACATATGATCTTTGGTGAACGATAAAGTTTAGTATCAGATGTTTATTTTTTTTTATCATATTTACCGATAATTATGACGCTAAAAAGGTGTGAATACGAAGCATAACATTCGACAACGTCCAATGAGCCTCGAATGAATTCTCAATGAACTGCGTAAATAATAATCGGAATACCGGAATAATTAGCGGAATAATTAATCACGGTTAATTCAGCGTGAATCGTGTAGACTCTCCTCATGCTCTACCGATCCCCATCGCGAATTACTGTCGTCTCTAAAAATAAACACGCGTGTTTCTGCAACAGTAACGTATTCGGTGGCAACGATTTTTTATCGCTTTACGATACGGTCGGTCTCCTCGTCGTTTTTCTTTCGATCCAGAACACCAGGATCGCGTAACGGGTGACGATAAAATGCGCCGTACGCGCCCGCGCGCCGGTAATCGCCACGACAAAATAACGAACAGCTCAATTAGACGCATCGTAAAATGCAAATGTATGCGCGTGCCGCTTACGAACGTGCTAGGCAAGCTTTTCTTCTTCATGCGTGCACGCATGCGTGCACGTGTGCGTGTGTGTGCGCGACCGCGTCTCGACCGTGCGCGCGCGCGCGCGCGGATACGAGGAACATAAGTAGAAAAGTCGTCCGTCCGGAACCGAACGGACGTAATAACTTTAATTGTTAATTAACGCTAGCTTTGCGTCGGCCGCACCGTGGAGCCCTGTACCCCTCGAATATTACCCTCGACAAACCGGCCCTTTGTTCTTTGTCTTCGAAACTCTTTGCAGATTCGAATGCTCTCTCCTAAACTCCCGGCTGCGTTTCGTCGCGAGATAATTAATACCGTTGAATTTAATTACACCGACCCCCGCAATGCGTTTATGGCGGATGTTTGTGTTTTTAATTAGTGCAACCCCGTTCATCATGTGTACTAAGATACGGTACGTCGCACACGTCGTGCATTTTTAATATAATTCGCGCAGCTCGTCTGCTCGTATTCTGTGTTTTTGTCGGAACTTACACACGTCCTTAAGCTCGTATCAGATTACGTATTGGAAATTGGAGATTATAAACTGAAAATTAGAACTCGACTAATCAGATCATTTTAATCTTAATCCATTTTATTCTAATTATGTCTATTTCCACCAATGTAGATTAACTTTAATCTCGGTTTAACTTACTCTTTATCTTTTTCTAATTCTTAGCACTAGAAGAAGATGAAGAGTAAGTTAAACCGAGATTAAAGTTAATCTACATTGGTGGAAATGGACGTTAGTTGAATTCTAATTTGCAATCCTTAATTTTCAATACGTAGTCTGATAGGGGCTTTACACGAGATATTTTTCAGTCGAGACTCACTGTGCGAACGCAAAATTTTGCTTCACCTTTTCGGCACGTACTTAAAAGGGCTTCCTTTTAACGAGAGAAGAAACCGAGTACTAAGCAGCTCTCTCCTTATTGTCATGAAGCAGTCACTTTTTGTTACTTCTTCTCGAGATTACAGGAGCGCGCTTAATATTGCCGTTTTTTTCCTAGCCGACCAGTCTGTTGTCACTTAATAATAAAAAAAGAGGCGCTTCTTAATCTTTATTGTCGGCTAAATATTCTCTATGAAATTGAGATATTACATTATAAAATGTAATTCATTAATGAAACCAAGGGCATCCTTTTATCCATCATTTTATCATAACATTAAAGTTTTTGTATTTTTCGCCCTGTCTAACAACGCGAATCGATGATAATAACATGCAATAAATTGGTAACGATATCTTTCCTTTGTCGCAATTTGCTGCCATGAATGTCGAATTCGTAATCGATCGCGTGCATTGACGTATCACACTGTAAGCTAGAATGTAAGAAGCTATCGCATAAATAGGATTTGTCAAATGGACCGACGTAAAAAGAGCCGATCGTGCAGGACTCCTGCAACGGCGGCTCTTTGTGCGAACTCAATAGTCCATTCATCATCCTGGCTACTCGATCAACGCCTAGTACGCGCCATTTTCATGAAGAAAATGGCGAAGAGAGTGCGGATTACGTCGCCCAGTCAGACTTTCTACAACGTCAACTTATCACTTGATAATAATGTGTCTTAGGATATGCATAAAAATGGATTCGTTAGAATTATAACTATTTCTTTTGTACGTGGATTTTAGTAAACCGAAGTAAAGCGGTAATTTTGTTGAACATAAGATTATTTCAGAAAGTGATATCAAGACAATAGGGATCTTTTTCAAATATTAATATTTCAATTATATTATTTTTACATCTTAACTTACACTAATTTTAATTAAAGCTCAAGACCGCTTGGTTTGGTCGCTTTTAGAAACGTAGACTGATTCAATCCCAGTTTAATCTTTGCGCGAAACGAAATTCGCACTCTTTTTCCACACTGATGGCTTTTTGCTCGCTGTATGGGAGAACGTCGCGATTTCTTTTTTCTCCGCATCTCTCGTAACTTTAACGATGGTACGAGATAGGAAATACCAAGAGAGAAGCCCGCAGCAGAAGATAGACTGACTTCTTCAGCGATTCTCGTCACATTCGAAGCTCCTTCACAACTCACTTTGCTCTCAGAATTGCTTTCATTTGGGCGGTAGCGAACGCTTGAACAACGAATAGCACATTTTAGATAATCTTACGATTTTATTAGATTTTCTCGCGATTGCCCAAAACCGCCAATTTGGAAACAATTGTTATAAACTAACAAGACTTTACATAAATTAACACTTTCGCAGCCGGTGATTCTAGCGCGCAACCTAAAACTGGGAGCCGCGTGCAATTTACAAAAATCTTGCTGGTTCTGGCATTAAAATGGAAATTTAAAAAATTGCTTTATAATATTATGTTTGTAACCACTTGTTTGAAATTGAAAGAAATTTTAAGATTACAAATTTAAATAGAAAAAATTTCAAATTTATAAATATGGAAATATTAAAATTCACAAAAAAAAACTTTATTAAATATATTAAAAAATTTATTAAATATATATTTTTTAAAATAATGAATCTCATTTTAATAATGAATGCTCATTTTAAAGAACTTGAAATCAATTTATTGTTATATAACTGCTGTAATCATAAATACGAATCATAAAAAGTCATCTGCATATATCTCCTTATAAATATAAAATGACGTAAAATTTACGTCAGCGCCAACCAGCTATAGATTTTAAAATGATGTAAAATTACGTCAATGGCTGTGAAAGTGTTAATTCCATAAACCTATTTCTTTTTCAAAACGGATATTTTTCTTTCGCATAATGATTTTTAGCGTTATGAAAATCAAATTCAAATTCATATGAATTTACGTATCAGAATCCAAGAATACGACAAAAATTACGTTCCACACTGAAAAAAAAAATCTTGGTAAACTAGTGAGATGCATTTAGTAATACTTTTTTTAAAGTATTTGATTATTATTACCGATTATATATATAATAATAATAACAAAACATTTTGTATAATAATTATAAACATTTGTAATAATTATAAAAGAGCAAATTTTGTTTAGTTGAGCCAACTAAATTATGTAATACTTATTATACGTTTAGTTGAAATTATTTCACCAAAGTGCTTGGTAACATTAACCAAGCCTGGATTTTTATAACCAAGCCTTTCTTTCAGTGCAATAATCGAATAGAACAGTTTGTGCGAGAGGTGCGAAGAAGTATCAGAAACTTCCGGAAGTATCGAACGGCCAGCCGGGCGTATTAAGATCGCATTTGGCGTCGGATCGCTATATCCTGATGGATCGCTTGTCGATTACGTGGTCTAATCCGGGCTCGCATGACTACGACAATCCGGGCTCGCTGCGGGGAAATAATTTGTCATTCCGGTCTCGTTCGTGATCCTCCATCTCTAAGATTTCGGCGATCGGCTCGGCACGTCGTAAACATTCGCTTTTCGTGCCTCACGATACGGCGATACATCTTCCTCATGACTACACCACCGTGCCCGTCACTGCATTAAGCCGGGGGTATAGTATCTCGTAAACAAAATGGATATGAAAAAACAAATACCGAATAAAAATCGCACGACACAATATGTCGCGCATGGATGATGGATCACGCGCGCCTTTTCAGCCGCTTTCTTGGGAACTTGGTATCCAATATCACGTTCCTAAAGACTCATTTTCACGTGCCAGCGTGTTAAAGAAACTTTTGTCGTGACAGTAGATCTATAGATATACGTTGTTATGAACCTGAGTCTCTGATCTTCGCGTTACTAAGAGAAATATGGTCAACTCCGTATGACAGTTTATGGATCATCAAAACTTTATAAAGGGCGCAAGGATGTAAGGTTCATCTCTACCGCGTGCTGAGCCATTGCAATTTGCAAAGTGCTGAAGCGATTACGTTTTCTGATATTACGTAGAGACACTAACAGCCACACAATCAACCAAAGAAGAAGACAATCGTATAGAACGTTATTTACAAGTGAATCAAGTTACTTTCTTTACAGTTTTCTGGGAAGGGAAGATCTTATAGATGCTTGTTAGCATCAAAAATTATTAAAATTCTACTCGTTAAATGAACCAAAACCCATGGTCGCTAACATAGTAAGATTTTTAATTAATTAATTTAGCCAGTTGTTGTCGAATATAATTTACCTTGATTGGTTATTTGACAAGTTTTAAAAGAATGTTTACTCGTATTTACTCGTATATTTATTTGGACTTCGGGTATGGCAATGATTCTCATACGCTCCATTAATTTGCGTGCGTACGTGCATGCGTGCGTGCGTGCGTGCGTGCGTGCATGCATGCATGCATGCATGCGTGCGTTCCGTTCCCGTTTCGATGCGTCTCGCGCATTGAGAGATGTCGACTCTCGATACGGCAAGTATTATATACGCGAACGGCCACGAAAGCGCCGGCCGTTTCCGAATGCAGAATGCGACTGCCGCACGTGTGTCGACTCAGATCTCGAAGTTCGGTTACCCGGAAGGACAAGTCGTCCTTTGAGGTCTGCTCGGAGAGAGGCTCGTGTCTCTCCGATATTCTTGAAAGTTGCGCGCGCGAAAAGGACGAACGGACAGCTCGGACCGACGTGTGATTAAGTTTAATTTTGAGTTACAAAGAGCCGAATTATAACTTTCTCGCAGAAGTTTGCTCCCTTCGCTCGCAGACATGTCCGGAAGTTGCGAAATCTATTTTTTTTGTTCAGCCGAACGTCGCGTAGCCTTTGCTTGTTATTTTTCCAAAATTCGCCAAGCTAAGTTTCCGCGCGATATACTTTTTCATTTTTTAGTAAGCACATGCAGTATCTTTTCATAATCCTACTAGACGGGTAACATTCATCTGAATTTTTAAAATTTTTAAATAAATGTGAAAAGAGTTTTCTTTTCTTGTGAAAAGAATAACTTTATTCATTTTCATGTAATATTATTGTAATTATATTATATAATTATTGTAATATATTATATAATTATTTAATATAATATTTATTAATTATTATTATATTAATATTGTTATCAATCAAAGAAAAAGGGGCTCAGAGCCACGACAAGATGTTAGTGTCTTAATAATTTAATTGAAATGCTACACGGAAAAAAAAGAATGGTTGGCTCGCACAGAAATCTGTTTGTGTCAACCAGATTTTATAGTTAAATATGGAACAACTAATTGTGTGTTTGCTGCAACCGTAGAGCAATTGTTGAGTAACTGTGTTGCAGCAGTAACAAT
>NJRP01000053.1:629883-649297 GCA_003063835.1 Aphaenogaster floridana
TGTCAAAATCCCTATCACACAGCGATACTGATGCTCGAGAATCAAAAAATTCGGATCACTGTCAACATCCTACATCAATCCATCAATATTGACCACACACGATCAATAATATTGTCAGTATTTGTTGATACTGACAGTATTATTGACCGTGTAAGGTCCCTATTAGAGTAATAATTTCCATACATTTCATTACATGGCAGCATTTCTATAAAGAGATATCGACCATATCCCATTATACCCCGTGGTCCCATTATGCCCCGCCTTCCCCTATATGTATTAATGTGTGAATATCGACGCAATCACTTTGCAATGGTTTGAAAGTTCAGGGAAACTTTCTTGGAGAGCTATTTCACTTCGAAATTATCTCACTGCACCGTGTCTGATAGCCTGCCGTTATCTTCAGAACCAGTGCATTGAAGGTACGACATTTCTAGTGAGATACCTTGGAACCGTATCTAATTTACATTCGTATCGTCCCCTGAGCCAATGCGGTGGATGTCTGTCGGTTTATTGCCATTATCCTCTAATTATTCGTCCATACGGGAACGGCTTACGAACTCGACGTCTTTTCCTTGCGAAATTTGAGCACGCGTTCATTTGATGGAATCTAAAGATATTATAAGTGACAGAAGATCAATTTTCAATATTTGCATAAGAATGAGCAATATAATCTTTATTACGAGGATCTCTTAAAATTTTCCCCATCTGCCTTTTATCTGTATTATTAATTAGATCTCGTTTTAGCCGTTTTAATTTTGTACAAACTGTGTTGAAAGACATTTTCTTTTGACTTCTTTGAATAATTTAAAGTCAATTTTTCTGATTTGGATAAATATGAAAATGTATCTCATTCATCATCTTTTCTTCATAACGTTTTAATTTATGACAAGTATATTTATTATAATTTTTAAAATAAAGACTTTATTAATTTCAAATTAACCTGTCAATAAAATCATATTGTAATTTTAATTTAAAAATAAATTTTCATATATATTGAGTGATCTTTTAGTTAGGTTTCTATGAAATGCTGATTCGGAAAATATGAACTTCAGCTTTTTCCATAAATTTCCGCATTTGCGGTTCCTGATACACCCTGTATATTAGAAGCGATTCGCAGCAGTGCTGAAAGAGAGCGAGAGTGAGACGACATCGAGGGGTCGACAACGGGCTCGTTTGAGCGTGTTAAACCGTCGAGGTTAAACCGCAGTCAATCGTCACGGACGAAACTCGTAGGAGAGCGGAGGGTGGTTCCGATAGACAATGGGGGTGGTATCGTGGAATCGCGTCCTGGCACGCATTGTGCGTACCCTCTAACGACGAGCGATTACCGGCCCCGTGCGCCTTGTTTCCTGGGGTTGGAATGATACCGCGATCTCACGAATCAGCCGGCTATCCGTGCACACGTAGGAATTTTTCTACAGAGCAAAAAGTAGTTTGGAAATTTGCAATTACCATCTTTGTTGGAGTAAAATCTGTAAGACACTTATCTCTCGATCTTTTTATGGGAAATCAACGAGGACCAATCTCAGATCGTTCACAATATGTTAATTATGTTTAAATTACTTTTATTACTGTACGCTTTCGTTAGAACATTTAATTTCATGATAGGAAAAATTATTAAATATTCCACAAATACGTTCTAAGCTAATTCCATCAACGTATCGCAATTGATGAATGCGGTTTTTCCAATGGGAATCTTCACCGTTAACTCATTATCACCCGACAACTTGTCGTCGAGTCACCTCTTCATGCTTTACATCAGGAGGTCTATAATAAACTCTCGACTGCTTGACAACCTGTTAACAACAGATTGCCGTAACTTTCGTCGCGGTATTCCCCCGAGCGAGCTTTCCTGATGCGACGCCGAAGAAATAATTCGTCGCAAGGCGCCGCTTGAGAAAAAGCGGTTGAAAGCGATCGAAATTAATGCGTGTCATATGCTACTGCAAAAGCTCCGATCTGGCTAGGAAGGATGAACGTTTCACGGATATGCATCACGAATGACACCCTCGCTGTCCCGGGGTGGACGTACGCCGGCCGTGGATCGAACATGGCCGATCTAAAAATCCTGATTCATGGCGTGCTGCGAAAAGAACCGATGCCAGGATTTATGGTCCTCTTTTGGGTATAAGCTATGTCCTCGATTCCGCGGCCGGTCGGTGGTTCGCGTTACCCGACGTGCATGCGAATCGAGCGCGATCGAGGGATCTTGAAAAAAAATCAGGACCTTCGCGAACGTGTCATGAGATATATACCGTGTCCCGATTCGAGCTCGTCAAATTTTAGAGTGAGAATCAATTCTTTTAGCGTAAATTCCATTATTAATCACAAATTTTTTATTTTTACGATTAAACGTCAAATCTTATGCGCGTAAATAACATTCTCATCAATGTAAAATATCTGCTTGAAATTAATCGAGAAATGAGACTATTTTATTTATGTTTACTGCTGAAGCTTAAAATCTGCAAAAGCCTTACTTATTTTATGTATTTTCTCAAATGAAGATAGACAACAGTTAAATTTTTATCGTGCATGAGTTCCTATTCTCATTAATTACTCTTATTCATGTTTTTCGAAAGCTTTGTTTTAGAATATTGAACGTTTCTCTCTCTCTCTCTCTTTCTCTCTCTGTCTAAATTTTCGCTCAGCGGACATCGGTTCTAAATCCGCCGGGAAATCAATCACAGTTGCCGCGGCTGGAATTGGACACCTTGTATATCCCGGTAGAATTCGCCGGCGTACAGACATCCCGAACACGGTCGATCCTGGACAACGGTCCGGCGCTTTTACGACGCCGATCCACGGTGATCCTCTTCGCACACTTGACTTGCGCAATCACTCACGTTGATTTTTCTCTTCGCGTGCTCCTGGCCGCAGTTAGCCGGGCCCATCGAGCCGTTGGAATACGTGGAAATAACGCGCTGGCGGAATGCGAGGAACTCATTTCCGAGTGTGATATCGTACGTGCTTGGCTTTCGCCCGCGTAACTGTAGAGGATCCGATTTGCCGTATAGGATAATAGGCTTTGTGCTAAAATTATTATTTACATTAAATTCTGTATTTCAATCTGTCATCTTCTCTTTTGTATAGAGAATTATCATGATACATTATTGCACCATAGAATATATTTATTTGCTCTTATTTGCGAAAAAATATCTGGATGATATGAATAAATCACAAAGGAACGTCGAAATGGTGGCCGCAAAATCTGTAAATGTATAATATGAAATGAATAATTTGTCGATATACGAAAATATGTTGTTTAATTTTATTTTTGATTTAATAACAAATCAGGAATTAATGTACGGCTTGTATAACGCCGCAACGTAGCTTTATACGTTATAAACATGTTTACGATGTGTCGTTAGCGTCGGAGCGGATTCAGCCTCTAATCCCATAATTTTTTAACTGTCCCCAACGAATTGTGTCCTCGAGGGACGTAACTCCGGGTCCTGAATCGGATAGATAGCAGTGGCCGCGACTTAGAGCTGCCATGACCTGACGAGCCGGGATTACATTTGATCCTTCTGGGTTTGCGTTCCCCTCGCACCTTTTACTTAGTACGGAAGTCGCTGTATAAAACGGCACGAAGCGGTCGGCTGTAATTCGGGAACTTCCGTATCATTGAGTATTCCGTTCAGCTCGACCCGCGCGTTTGTTAACGCGCGCGTTATCGCCATGATTTATGGACCGTATAAATATACCGCGCGGAACGGTAACGTATGCCACCGATATCTGCTACCACTTTGTTACTTCTACTACCCTCGAACAAAATGAGCGGATCGCGTAAATTTTCCACGAGAAATGAAATATAAACACTCTGATCTTCGCTCAGTTAATTACCGGCCGACGTTAAGACACGCGCGCTCCTGTGAATAACAAATTTATGGCCCTCTGCGTGGATGAGATCGCCCCAATTACTCTATTCGCTCGGGAAATTTGACGTTTTATCGCCGCCAGAATAAAGAAGAAGAAAATAAAATGAAGATGCGAAATGAAATAGATTGTCGAGAAGATCCGTTAGATACACAGCATCAGTTATTAATATGATTTGACAGATAAAGCCAAATTAGAAATCAAATAAGATTTTAATTACTAATTTCTAAGCGTTAATCAAGCAAAGGAAAAAATTAGAAAAAAATTGAATATGTAAAAATAGTGTTATAGGAATCCGTGACAAAAACTTACGACAATATTAAAATCCACAGAATGAATCATATAGCTAACTGGTGGATAAATAAAAATTCTTTTATTTATAATAAGACGGAGATAAAACAATAGAGATAAATTTTAACTACAAATGTTCACGTATTAAAGAGATCATCGCAAAATTGGATGTTAGAATACTTACTTTCAAGCAACTTTCATAATGGTACTTTGCAACGCAGCGGGTAGCAAGAACATATAATGCGGCTAATCTAAAGAAGAGAGCAGAAACTCGCGCAAAGAGGTGAAAATTTCCGACTCGAGTGCCGTTATACCGAGGATCGAAGATTCGAAAGTGTGGAGGAGAAGTGTTCCGAGCTTCGGAGGAGGCCGAGGTCGTTTTGCATGAGGTTGCGAAAGCGCTGAGGAGGGTTGCCGGTAGCTCGACCGCAAACACCTCACGTACCGTCGTGTAGATTAAAGCTCGGCACTCCTCGGACTCTTGTGTGCGTGTTGAAAACACACGGGAAATCTCGCGAGTTCACGAGAAGGGCGAATCGCGATCGCACAGACGAGGCGGGAAGTGGGTGATGGTGATGGCGAAAGGAAAAATCAACTCACGAACTTACGGGATCAAACAGGCGCCCTACAGGGCCGATAAAGTCTGGGTCGCCACTGTCGTCGGAAATAAGACGGTATTCCATCACGAGATCTCGGTCCGACTTCGCCGACCACGTCGTATTAAAAGCTCGTACGAATCGCACGTGATCGACGTCGCCGATTTCGATGATGGTCGGGATTTCCGTACGACACGTGAAATCCGCCATTATGTAGATTTCAGCATATTTGTCCCAGGATTTTGCCCTTTCACGACGCGATTTTATATATTACGGTATCTATAATCTCGCTTGCGAAAAGAATTGTGCCCCGTTAATCCAGGTGTTCAAAAATATTTTAAGTATGTTTTCTTTCATTTTTTATATACTAATTATAATTATTATCATTGTAAAATTATAGCAGTTATCGCAATCATATAATTGAGCAGAGAAGATTTTTACTTACAAGGGACATATTACAATTCGGAACCGATTTGATTCTTCTTGAAATATATTGTTAAACATAAAAATCTTGTGTCAGTTTTAGACATATGTATTGTACATATGCAAAGTAACGATAAAAATAATAAAATTATATTCGTTATCGTTACCCAAAAAATATAACTGCGTTTATATCGTCACCGTTATTACACTCTTAAAAATATCGGTGTGAAATTTCACAACACCCATGTGGTTAAATAATTCGATGTGAATTTTAACACCAATTCGACATTGGGGGCCACTGTGAAGTTGGCCCCCCCAAAATTTAATTGCTTATAACTTTTGAACTAGAGGGGGGGCAAGCAAAAATTCCAACGGGGCATTCGTGAGGAATCGATGAGCAAATCTTTGCAAACAAAAAATTTTTGATTTTTCGACATTAGGGACCTAACGTCACACAGGTTAACACGTTATTTCTTAATCCTGGTTATCGCTTATATTTGATTCCAAGCACTTATCGTTGAAATGGTAAAATATATAAAAAAATGTTTTCCGTTTTATATAAAAAAAATGTTTTTTTATATATTTTACTTATTTCAGTGATAATTGCTTGGAATCAAATAAGCGTTAGCTTTAAGAATTTATTTTATCTTTTAAACCTCAAAATAAGCACATATAAAAAAATACGCATCTCTTTGATTTTTATATTTATATATATTTCAAAGAGTATTAAATCGATTCTTAGTAGTTGTGATATGTCCTTTGTTAAAAACGAAAATCTCTTCAATTTATTAGTTTCATTATTCAATCGTAAAATTAATTTTACTAAAAGGATTTAGCCATACAGTAATGTGTCATCATACGTATTTTATGATACAGATATATGTCAAATGAAGTTCTATCTAACGGAAGTTATTTTTGTCTCTCTTTCTCTGCTAGGACAAAATTTATTTTCATTTATTCTAAACTGATAGAAATATGCATGAAATCACACTGAATTTATTATAACATCTTGATGTGTTTTGCGAGATTTAATTTTTATGACTTAATTTAATTCTTAAATGATTAAATTAGAATTCATAATTCTGCAAACATCATTTGTCTTATCAAAAAATCTCGACATCTCATAAGCATTATTTATACACGGAAAGAACGATTTTGTTAAAATATCTAAAAATTTAGCCAAATACAGATCTGAAAATAATTTTGTTATACCATAAAAAATAACTATATAGGATGCTCAAGAATGATGATAATGTTGCTAAAAGTTTTGATATTTTAGCAACGATTTTGGGTGTTCTACGTAATTATTTTGATGGTCCAACAAAATTATTTTCAAATCTGTATCTGGTGATAGATATTTCAGCAAAACCATTCATTCCATGTAGTTTGCCACTAACTATCGGGACGAGAAATTAAAACAGTCACGATTAAAGGTCCCGGTTTTCCCTTTGTTAAACCAATCGTGATAAACATTAAGCCTGTTTCATCGTAACGTCTCATCGCGGACTCTGCCAGCGTGAAAGACTACTGGTATCCTGCGATGAGGACAATTTCACAGCCGTTAAACGCGCAGTTCACTCGAGAAAGCCGACATTAGGCTTTTCCCCGAAAACACCTCGCCGAGGAGACAAAGCCCAATTTTGCGGCGGACGCAAAACGTGCGCGTGTCTGTCTCTTAATCTAATAGCGCGAATTCCGGGGACTTTTATCGTCGTGATTCATCGCGTATGACCGCCGTTGTCTCGCGCTGTTCTTGACGTACCATTAAATAGGCACGTCTCTAACAAAGAGCCACGCGATTATCGAGAACGGTTGCGATTGCGATCTTTCCAGCGAGAACAGTTCTCGCAGTCAATTATTTCAATTATCGATCATCGCATTTTATCTCCTCCACATTGCCGCGAATGGCGTGGAGAGCGATAAAAGCGGAAGTTACATCGCGACTAATAATTTCAATTTTATTGTGTATACAAACGGTTATTTTATTTGCCGGGGCATTAAGCCGGAGGATAGTGACTCATGTGTGATTATAAATTATAATTTAATAAGATAGATGATATTGGATCAGAGAGACGCGGCTGAAAATTGTAATAAAATACTGGGAGACAAATCGGAGCCCGTGTGCGCGCAAATAAATCGCACTCGCCGTTAATTGCAACTGCAACGAAATTGATTCCGCCGGTTCATTCGATTTATTCAGCGATATATAAAATATAATAATTATAACCATGACATCGGTTTTAATTATCAAATTTTCCATTGCGTTCCGCCGATATTTCGGGAATTCAGATCGTGAACTTGTCACTTTCAATGAGAACGCGCACGGTAAAGCCTCGCCGATGAATAAATTACGGAAATGCGCGTCCGGATCGCGCATTCGGCCCCAACGTAAAATATTCGTGACGGGTTATCCGTAATCTGCTTACGACAAATGCTTGATCGGGGCTCCTGGGACAATCTGTAAAGATTAACGGTACGAAGCGTCGCGTCGTCCCCGCGTGATCGATTCACTCATCGTGATGAGTTCGCAGAGTTAGGGCAGTTTTAACGCGGCGCAGCGTCGCGACGTTGACGGCCGTAAACACGTGAGGGTTGCACGACCATAATTTCAAGCCGTAAAAGAGGAGGCTCAGAAGGGGGTGACTTAGGCTCGCGCTGCGATATCCCGTTATTCCGGATCGTTATCGTTTTACTGACCCTAAATGATCGCCGACGAATATTTAAAGATCGTAGAAATATACCGTACGGACATCGATTTGAATGACGATTCGTATGTTTCTGCATATTAATCTGCAGCAAGCAGGAAAACTCACAAGTCCTTTAGCGTGGTTCGTACGCACGCGATACCAGTTACTCCCTTACGAGTGATACCGCTTTAGTTTGCAAATCGCAAGTGTAACTTTGATAGCTACATTATGCGTTATAGCATTCTCAAAATTTAATTAAGTTCCGCTAGAACGACACGTTGTATCCGACGAGTAAAATTTGCATAGCGAACGTAACATTATTATAGCATAGGAAAGGGTTGGTTTTAGTATGCCTATTGCTACAACCTTGTCAGGCGCATAAAACGTCTGAAAAGCCCGATCACTGCTCACGTACATAGGGAATTTGTAATATTCTCAATCCGTTATATTTTTCAAGATATTATAATTATGAATATATAGTCACAATCAGGAATTTACACAAATGCATTATTATTTTAATTTTTTTAATTTATTCGCACATGAAAGTTTTTCATCAGCACATTTTTTTACATATTATGTATTTTTTATAAAATATAATAATTCAGAGACTTCTTTGCATCTTTTGATAAAACATAATTGAATTATTTTTAAACAGAATTAAAATTTATTCTATAGTGAATTATTTTTAAACAGAATTAAAATTTATTCTATAGTTACTTTTAATAATGAATGATAAAAAGCAAATTAACAAATTAATAATGAAATTGATTATTAATAAAATCTTTTTTATTGATAAATTAATAAAAAATTGATAATGGAGTCAGCGTAGCTTGATAATGGATAAAGTCTTGATGACTAAAGCTCTACACAATAGTGAGAATGAAAATTATCGTTTAATATCTGCCAGTATTTTGGGACACGTAACATTTCCGAACACGAAATAAATCCGCAACTGCGCGAGGAACGGATGGGTATCTTAAGTACTTAAGAGCCCGATACATTTAATTAAGTACCATAACTGAGCAAGCGCACTTTGAAAACCGTAACATTTCCGTAGCACGCCACGGAATTTCGCAGCGAATCGCCGGCTCGCGCGCGCGAATTAATTCCCCGTCATAAAGCTTCCTATTAGTTGAACAGCAGCCGTCCGTAGGACGACGATAAAACTTTCGCATCGTGGGATTACGTGGACCGACGACGTGCGCACGTGTCTCACTCGTAGAGAGGAAACGCGAGTCGTGCTCGTACGGAAGTCGCGTTAACGCTCGTAAAGAGAACTCTCTCTTTCTCTCTCTCTTTCTCTCTCTCTTTCTCTCTCTCTCTCCTCCCTCTCTCCCCATTCCCTCGTCCGATAGAAATGCCGGAGAACGGAAAGCAGGCGTAAGGGGATGGAAGAGGGTGATAAAGGACGATAAGGGATGCTGCGTGATGGCACGGTGCACGAAGGACGAAGCGAGATGTATACGAAAACCAGAGAAATGGCTCGGCTTAATTCCCGCACGCACTTACGCAGCGACGCGGCGCGAAAAAAGTGCGTTCCGCTGCGTGGCGGCTCGCGCACGAGCACGGAATCGGGCTCGTTTTTCCCGGGATATAATGCCCCGCGAAATAGCCCCTTTAGTATGATATACGTATCACTTACGCGGCGCGATAATGAAAAGATTTGCCGGCTCTTTATGACTTCCGTGCAACGGCTAACAGGATCGTTCATTTCCCTCCCTGCTCCTCCTCCTCCCACGGCCTTCTTTCGCACGTTTTTCTTTCTCACGCAGATTTTCCGGATTTTCTATTTTTCCGCATTCGACCGATGTACCGTGCATATTACGCGATCGATATTTCATATTTACGATTACACTTAGAGAAAAAAGTCGTATCAGCAACTAGAAATTTGTGGACAAATAGCGCCTCAACTATGTGCTATAAAGTTGCAGTAACAACAACAAATAAGTTACATAAACTAAGAAAACATAGTAATATTAACATAGTAATATTAATCATTTATACACGGAAAAAACGATAAGGTTGCCACAACCACAATAATAGTAACATTTGGTACAGCCACGTCCTGTGGTTGTCACATTCACATTAATGTGAAGGCAACTATATGCCTGTCTCTTATACACATCTAGATGTGTATAAGAGACAGATGTGAATGTGACAACCACAGGACATGGCTGTACCAAATGTTACTATTATTGTGGTTGTGGCAACCTTATTGTTTTTTCTGTGTAGTAAATCGTTGGATAAACTACATATTTGTCTAAATATTTGTCTAAACTGGAAAAATGTTGTTGTCATAATATCTTACTTGTATGAAGTTTATATAACTGTGTAATTATAGTTGAGTCGCTATTTCACTAGCAATTAATAGTTCACAAATGTAGTTAGCGTAACTATATTTTTATAGTATTCAGTACTACTTTAGTTCCTATTATTTCGTAAAACTAGTTGCACACAACTACTTAAATTTCAGAGTTGCCAAATTATAGTTGCCAGAACTATTTCGTTTTCTCTCAGTGTAAGTACATTATCGAAGCTTCTCAAATAAATAAGAAATAAAGACCGTAATGAATTTTTAGTCGTAAAATCAACAGTTGACTTTCAATGACTTCAACCACGGCCATTTTTATATCAGGCCGCGGCAGCATAAATTTGGCAACGTTACGTGCCGGCCGGAAAAAAAATAAAAAAAATAAAAAAATTGGATACCAAGTAAACGATTGAAACCAAATATGATTTTATTATAAATCTTATATCGATTTTATCGAAGATATAATGAAAAGAGATTTGTTATACTTCATAAAGTAAGGCCGGCTATTATCAGCTGATGCAACGTTGTCACATCGAGTAACGCAGCCTGGAAATAAAGATGGCCGTGCTTCAACATAAATGTTATTTTCATCAGCGAGTGGATTCGAACTCAACGTGTAGATTCCGGAAAATATAGTGCTATTTATCTTTTTAATTGAAAATTGCAAGTAATTTTCCACATATTTCATCGACATTCTTTTCCACACACATATACATATCAGAATAAAAACAAGATAGCGAAAGAAGCTTTTCGAGTACGTCGACGAAGCGGCTTTCTACGCGATGCTAAGTTACTAAGTGCTTCGGTAAATTACGTTACCGCGGCACAACATGATTCGATCGATCGTGCAACCGGTAAGCGGATCGTTTTGTGAAAGCGCCGCAGAAGTGGCTGATATACACCCGGCGTCGTTCTACGAAGCGAGTCGCTCTCCTCCGCACCCGTGGCGACTTTGTAGCGTTACTGGGGCGTTTAACAAGTCCAGGACGACGAATTGTGGGCGGTCGCGAGTGAGTTAGGGCGACGTTTTAGGAAATCGAG
This sequence comes from Aphaenogaster floridana, assembly GCA_003063835.1. Lineage (NCBI taxonomy): Eukaryota > Metazoa > Arthropoda > Insecta > Hymenoptera > Formicidae > Aphaenogaster > Aphaenogaster floridana. The sequence goes on from NJRP01000053.1 coordinate 641,109, forward strand.
TCGAGTGAGCGTATCGCGTATCAGCCGGCAGTTACGCGGATGAGCGATGCCGGGAAAACATCGCGCTTTGCTTACACTTCTATTTTCTCGCACGCGCTAAATCATACTTAAAATCTGGCTTAGAAGCTCTCTTACATATATTCACTTTATCTTCCTCGCTGTAATTTACGAAATCCATTGCTTTCTTGACGTGAGAGCGAGCATCGGTCTTAAAATCATTCCTATTTTATGGCTAATGTTACACGGAGGAAATTTTATATTAAAAATTACTATGAATGCGAAAAGAACGGTTTCGCTGAAGTATCTAAAAATTTAGCCAGATATAGATCTGAAAATAATTATGTTGGATCATCCAAAATAAATATGTAGGACGTTGAAGCATAATGACAATGCTGCAAAAAGTTTTGACATCTTAGCAAACAGGTTGAGCGTCCTACATAATTATTTTGGATAGTCCAATATAATTATTTTCTGATCTGTATCTAATTAAATTTTTTGATACTTCAGCAAAATCGTTCTCTCCGTGATGGCAGTAGCCGTGTTTTCAATGGAAAACATAGTAAAAATAATGTATAATTCCAGCAATGGTTCACGGCTACTGCCATACATAGTAATTTTTTAATATAAAATTTTCTCCGTGTAAAATTTAACATTTATATCATTTAAATCGTAAGATAAAACACGCAATAACAATATTTTACTTTAATCATTCAATAAACTAAAATATTCTCCTCATATATCAGTATACGTAATATCTTCAGGCAGTGCTTTTTATACATTCATTGACCGCGATTCATCTTTTATGTATAGTATTCTGAGAGGACTTAACTTTAGATCCTATTCTATTCTACTGTGTTTCTCACCGGGTCTCCTCTATAAAATTCATCCTCTCTCTCGCTCTTTTTCTGCCTCTGAAGTCAACTCGCGCGCTCATTCTGTTTATATGCACGCGTATGCCTGTCTCTCAGCTTCGCGAATCTCCTCTCAGGGCTTACACTCTATTTCCACGACAGTCTCCTCCGTGTCTCGTGACTGCGCACGTTCCGGTAACGAGCACGCCGTACTGTCGAGGAGGAAAAAGATTGGATTCCCGAGAATTTCGAGAGAAGAATTTTTTAATACGCGTACATAAACGTTTCACATCGAGCTGCGCGACGTTCCGACGACGTAAAAATGTTCTTTATGCGAGAAGCTTTTCGGTCACAAAATGTCGAACGAAATGCGAGCGCTCTCTGAAACCAAGAAAAACGCTAATTCCAACAGCGGATCACTCGCATACTTTTTCGTTCTCCTCGAAATGCGAGTTTTTCAGTGCACTGCGATTAACACGAGTAGTACCAACAATTTCATGGAGCAGGTCGTGAATACCGCTGCCACATTTTATCGACACGGTGACAAGTACACGCATTGTAGACTAGCGTGTAACAATCCATGAACGTCATTTAATATTGCATCCTATATATAACTGTGATTCCATCTTTATTATGTTGTATCAACATGTTTATTTGATACATTTGTTTAATGAAAAAAAGCTGATAGTACGATAACATTGTCCTGAAAAATTAAACATAAATCTCTGCAACATTTAAAGTAAATTAAAGTAGCATTTAAAGTCCTCCCGGTGCTACACAATCGAGATTTTATTTGCGGCATTGATCGATAACGGTCTATTCGCTGCATTGCAAAGCGAAGCAACGTAGCACTCTCGGATCAAGCCGCGAAAAACAGAAATGGTAGAACGTAGGAATGCAGGCGGATCTTAAAAGGGTCGCGATCCCTTCCTACTGTCGACTATGCGCGTCTGAATCTTCGACGGGGAGGGGAAGAAGGAATTTTTCCAGATACTTTCGCGGGAAGAAGACGCCTTCAGTTCTCGGCTGCGAGGAAACCTTGCGATACTTGCCGCCGTAGAGGACGAGAAGAACGATCGTTAAAAGCCGTCGTCATCTTAGCGTCCTCGTCCTTGGGGAGGATTTTCTAGCATGCTGGAAGGGCTGTGAGATAGTACAAGTTGGAATGAAATTGCGCCAGTTGATTCGACATTATGCCAGAGCGAAAGAAATTTAACGAAAAAGATAATGTCAAATAACTAATCTCCAAGCTTTATTTAATGCTTAAGAAATTTTGATACATTTAAAAAATGTTTAAGAAGCGACTAATTTTTTTTTTATAATCTTGAGACCTGCTTAAAATATTTGATTCAGTTAAGATTTTTTTATTTATTGTGGTTGCAGTTTTAATTAAACTAATTTAATGGTTATTTAATAGGTCTAGAGATAATTTTGCAATCTGGTTTAATCGGAAAGTAGGCAAGGGCGTCCGCAGGATTTTTTCCAGGGAGGGGGCATGATTAAAAAAAATATTACTTCCAGAATTAGAATATTTATAATTTGAAATTTATACACCTTTTGAAATTATAATCCTATGGATTAGGGCAGAGATCGACAAGGTTAGCACAACTTTGTCTTTCCTTTATTCAAAGGGAGAGCAAATGCTTAATTTTTTGCTGATTCCAGGGGAGGGCAAATGCCCCCCCCCCTGCGGATGCCTATGAAAGTAGGTAAGATTGAGAATGAAAAGAAAAGAGACAGGAAAAAGATAAGGCGTCTGGGCGAGTTTGCCAACGATTAATTGTCGAAATAACTGCAGACACGAGGAATCGTTTAGGCTGACGTTCCAGGACATTGTTTGGCGCGGATACACTCGGTTGGAACGCGTGTCTCCGGACACGCGGGACATAATATACGGGGACAGTTACGGTCCTTGGTCCGACGTATATTATGTCCCGTGTAAGTGCACCGCTCTAGACGTCCATCGCGTAACGCCCTACGTGAACGTGCGCAAGGAATTCGTCTCGTGAAAAATGAACTCGTTTTGTCTTAAGTTAACTGACGACACTCGACACCTATATAGTCATTACAACGCATTCTCGTTCGATAGTCGATTGGAAATTATTGGCTTCTTGCCAACTGCTTGACATCCGGATTTTTGTGTATACAGTAGCGCTCAAAAGTCTTTTGACAATCAGTTTTCATGCGTTACTTTGCAAACAGGGCCATTACGTTGTTTATGTAATATTTATTAATATTTGCTAAAATATATTTCCGTTATAAACGTATGTGTTATTATATGCAAAGATTATATTATAAAGTTCAATACATGTATTGTAGTATTGGTATTAATAAAGTAATTCACAGATAACTATTTGTCAAAAGACTTTTGAGCGCTACTATATGTGTATTTCTCGTGTTAATAAACTGCATTTTAATAAATCCATTACGCATTTACTTTTGTACTGGTTCATTGAAGTCGCAGAACATTACGTTATTATGTATAATGCATTACACGTAAATATTTTAAATTGATTCTTAATTTTATACCGGCTCTTTAATTTCATTTCGGCGTAGAGGTAAATAAGGGAATTTTGTTCTCTCTCTTAAAATATAAAGCGAGCTTTCTTTTAACAGCATTTTTGCTCGGAATTCTCCGCCAACTGAGATTTTATTTTCGCTTTTTTCCGCGCGCACGCGACGCAAGACGTGGCCGATTTATTCCTTCGTCGTTGGAATCATTCGTACGATAAATAAAATCCGCACGGAAAAGAGTGTGCAGTACAGGCGAGAAACGACGAGTCCGCCACGGCTCGTCGCGATCTACGCGTGGTACACGCGCGAATGCGTCCGGTGGTTTCACGCCTGTCACGTAGACGACGTTTAAATCGAGCGCAGAAAAACCCGACCCGTTTCGCAGCTCGGGCCGGCGTGTCGGAATTTTTCTCTCGCGACGCCTATTTTTCGTCGACTCTCCGCGAAATGACTCATTATCGTCGTCGCTTAAAATAAACCTCTGTACATTTTAGTTCTCTACACACAGCATGTTTTTCATAAAATATAAATGAAATTATGAAATATAAGTTGCAGCAAAACAGACGGAGCGGATATAAAATATGTTGAATAATCCTAGATTAAAAAGCATTATCCCTTTCCTGTTTTATAATTTTAGCAATGATATAAGCAATGGAAGAGAATGCGACGATTAATATTAATCTTGATTAACATTAATCAATGTCGATGTGACATGATGATTGACATTTTTTCATATACATACACTTTTCAAGAGTTATAAAAAAAATTATCGAGGAAATGTCAATTAATATATCAATTTAGATTTTCTAGTTTTTGTTTGACAGATGAAATAAAGTCAAAAATGTGCCTTTATGGCATTCCGTGGCGGAAGTATCGTTTTTCCGCGGACAGAAAATGACGAGCGAGAGAGCCGGCGTCTCCGATGCCGATGCACAGGGATAAAGGCGAGTCTCGCTAATTGCGCCCTCGGCTTTAAATATTTTGACGTGCCCGAAATTTGGCCGCGCGTGTTACCAGACGCCGCGCCAACGAGTTGCGCAAATATTTACGACCGTCTCTCCCTCGCGAATCTCCTCGAGTTCGGGTGTTTGCCGTCGTTACGCGCGTTACGGGGGAGATCCATTTTTTTCGTATTAAAATAAAATTAAACGAAGCCTCGTGACGAGAGAAGAATGGCCCGCATGAAAAATCACCGTCCACCTCTTCGCGAAGAAAGGATATTACGGATGTTACGCTTCTTCTTGCTGGAATCGTAAATCTTTCCGCTCCGCCGTTGAGTTTCGTGAGGTTTTACGAGACACCAACTGGCTGCTCGTCGAGGCCGACAATTTCCTCCCTGGCCGATTCCCCGTACGTTATTGGACACGATATTTATTTTTGCATTGCCAAACGCACGGTGTAGACGCACCAGTGAATAATTAATTGGCTTTTAACAGAGACGCATATAGCTTCGAGACATGCAACATTTATTTTACATTGTTATCTGGTACAATTTTACAATTCGTTATAATATTCGTTATAATATTATTATAATATAATTCGTTATAATATTGCATTAATGTAACCGTCACCTAGAATATTTATTATTACTTATACTTTAACATTTCTTCCTATGTTGAAAGTCTCTGTGTGTTGACGACAATCTCTCTAGCGATATCGAGACTAAGGCCCTGCGCACAATGGAGGAATATTAGATATTAGGAATAGGAATTAGAATTTTAGAATCAGTTTCCTCAATGAACACTATAGATAAATAATATATCTTATGTTATGTTTCGTATAACACATTTATGTCTTAAATCTAATTAATATCCATTGTGCGTTACGTTCAATATTCATTGAGGAAACTGATTCAAAAATTTTAATTCCTATTCCTAATATCTAATATTCCTCCATTGTGCGCAGGGCCTAACTTCCACAATCGGCGTATCGCAAATATCCGATAGTTTCCCAATAAAACTATACTCGTGCGGGTCGCGTGGTTCCATCCATGTCAATTAGGAGCTAATTGATTTCAAGTGTAAATCTCTAATGCGCAGTAAGATTTTTCGACGGCGCCACCGTTTCGATCGGGGTTGCGGTTGCGGCGGGGCTGCAAGCAAGAGTTTGCAGGCGAAAGCAGTTGTTCCCACTAAATTTACGACGACGAGAGGGCTAACCCTCCTTTCTTACGGCTTCTCACTCGCATTGCTCCGTTTCTCTGCCGTTAATGAGTCCCTATCGTACGGCGCCATATGTTTCCCCGACGATACTGTTTGTTTTTTTATTTTGAAGGCGGAGAAGGGGCGGAGAGCTTTTACGCCGTCGTATTCCTCTCGCTGGCGTTCCGAATCCGTGTGTAAAATGTAACTTAACCGCTTTACTACATGCGTTCGCGGCCGCGGCCGGGTCGCCATTAAATGTCCGATATTTTCGGGTTTATGTTATATTCATGCGTTGACAATGGATGGATGCACAGCGGGAAATTTCATCGGCGCGCGAAATACAGATAAGCAAACAGATATCCGCTGGATATTGGCGATGATGGGAAATCGATCATTCGATTGATGCGAACGCGCTTATTGTTCGCGACGGCACAGCGAGGTTACTCCACAAAAAATTTTATCGGCATATTGTCGTCATCGCACGGAGATGAGTTACGTCATCATCATCTCTTTACTGCATTCAAGTTTTAATCGGCAGCGCTTAGTTCTAGAGAATCTACAAGTCGCCTCGTTCCTTTTACTGCACAAGAAAAGATGTTCGGTTATTTATTTCCTCAAATAACATCCCAAGTAGCAAGCTGACGTTATTTGTTGTCATTTTGACGTCAAAATGTCGCACAGAAAATAAATTTTTCGTTACCATAGCTAATCATGATTTGCTAAACTTTGTTTGTTGTCGTGACATAAATTTCTAAACTACAGCAAACCATTTTGCACCGACAGCAATAAAATAGGTATCACAGCAAACCGTTTTGCACCGACAGCAATAAAATAGGTATCACAGCAAACCGTTTTGCACCGACAGCAATAAAATAGATATCACAGCTAAGATGTTAGCTGTATATATATAACAACTGAAATTAGCTACCACACGCAGTTTTTAGCTACGACAGCTACTTTTTTTTTCCGTGCGTCAAAGATGTCATTTTGACATTAAAATGATGACAAATAACATCACCTTGCTGGGATGTACGGCTGCAAATTTTGATCTGAAGAAATCCGTATTACATACTGCAGGTCAGATGTGCTAAACAGACTAATCCTGGACCGCAATCATCATCATTTCTGCAGGAATTGCTTCTGGTCTGATTATTGGTCTTGATTTCCCTTCTTCTTCTGTCTGAGAGGTGTAGAGTCACGATTTCTGTGTCGCTCTTAGAAAACATACACAAATGATGTTAATATCATTGCAGGATAATCGCAGAAATCAAATTCACACGGGAAAAAAATTTTTTACTACCATAGCTAAACTGTGTTTGCTGTCGTGATTATAAATTTCTAAACTACAGCAAACATTTTGAAATTTATAATCACGACAGCAATTAAATAGGTATCACAGCTAAGATTTTGCTGCCCATATATTACGACTGCAATTTAGTTACCACACGCAGTTTTTAGCTACGACAGTTACTTTTTTTTCCGTGCAGAAATGCGATATTAACGCAAAATTACGGTTAAAGGTTTTAGAAGAATTATAACAAGCATGAAGAGGAATTAAAGATGTGCGAAATCAGATCAGACGCGATCGATTACTCACGGATTCGTCGCTTGAATCGCTGGAATCTTTGCTGGAATCTTTGCTGGAGTCGCTGCTTGAGTCGTCCAATTCGATCACCTGAACATCCAATTTTTCCTAAGACGGAACGATCAAGTGAGATTAGCACAGAATCACGGTGTAACACTATAGCTCGGACTTCGTTGCATTTTGACAAGATTAACTCCATTCTCCGTACCTTCGTGTCATCTTTGGAACATGACTTGGCCGAAATGGTGTATATTAACAACGCGAGGAGAAGAAATCGGGTCATGCTGGGCGACGCGTTTAACAGAATTGCGACGCTTCACGAAGTACGAGCGCACTTTATACCTAATCTTAAAGCGCTGGTTGTGAAATTGTTACATCAGCGCGTTCTTATCGAAGCGTCGTTAAAGCGTGCGTCTTCGGAAAATGGATTGCTAACGCTTCTCTTAACTCGACCGGAAATTACGCAAACGTGGATGATTTCCGGCGTTGCGCTAAGTATCCGTGGGATTTGCCGCTCATTTTCGCGCTTATTTATCTAAATTAGAAAAAGGAGAAATACGTCGTAAAGTACGTTGACGTCGCGCAATTTCCTCGAGCGCGGGTAAAAATGAGTCTTTGTTATCTTAATTCTACGACCGTTCTAAAATGTTCCAATCGATCTTATCTAGGAAAAAGATTTTCGATTAAAGTTCTGGCTTAACTTACCCACGTTTAACCCCTTTGGCTTAACTTACCCTCACTTAGTAACTCACCCAAGTTCAATTTTGATGAAATTTTACAGGTACGTAAAGCTTACTAAAAGAGATTTCGATATTAAAAAATAAAATTAGAAATTTAAAATTCAAAAATATTTTGCTGAAATGTTTTATTTTATTACGAAAATTTGTATGTACAGTATTGTTAAAATATCATTGTCAAAAAAACTAAAAAATCAAAGTAGCGTATTTTCTCATTACATTTTTCGATATTGTAGTATGTTGTTTATTAAAAAATTATTAACAAAAGAAGTTTCATAAATGAAATAGTAATTTTGCTTCCTCATAGAGGAAGCTGTTTTCGTGAAAAAAATTTTTTTTTAGTTTTCTTTGTTAAAGC
>NJRP01000053.1:649885-680609 GCA_003063835.1 Aphaenogaster floridana
GAAGTAAGCTATAAGAATATGTAATGAAATTGTATTTGGTGATGATCGGTAAAGGGGTTTTTTTTTAAATAAAATTTTTATTTTAGGCTTTTTTTCAATTTCTACTATTGAAACCCCACTTTTTTATTGCATATTCTTATAGCTTACTTCGAGAGCTTTTCAAAACACTATAATAAAGTATTTTTTCATTAAGTACTTTTCGAGTAATGAAGTGTATATGTTCATATAAAACTGTAATCTTCAAACTTTCGTAACTCGACAAGTACATAATGAAAAAATATTTCATTATAGTGTTTTTAATAGCTCACGAGGTAAGCTATAAGAATATGCAATGAAAAATGGGGGTTACAATTGAGGAACCATATTTTATATAAAAAAAGACAACTACGTGTAAAATCTTTCTTCAAATTAAACTCAATATTTCATAACATATTCTTAGAATCCATTTCGAGTATTAGTCAACAAATATTATTCCAATGAAAATGCATTCTACTCTGTGCGCAGTGGTTACTGTAAAATTCATTCATCGAAGAGTGGTAGATGAACATTCAGTTCATCTACCTAAATTATGCTATAAACGCAGTAAATCTTATCATACTTAAAAAAAATGTGCAAATTAGAAACTTGCACATTGCTTCCTCATCATTAAATTTGCACATTACAAAGAAGTGTGCAAATTAGAAATTTGCACATTGCATCCCCACCATTTAAATTCGCTTATAAAGCTTCCTCTATGAGGAAGTCAAACAATTATAATCAAATAATTATATAAGAAATTAAGAACCAGTTTCCTCATAAGAGAAGCTTTATAAGCGAATTTAAATAGTGAGGATGCAATGTGCAAATTTCTAATTTGCACACTTCTTTGTAATGTGCAAATTTAATGATGAGGAAGCAATGTGCAAGTTTCTAATTTGCACACTTTTTTACTCCTCTATTTACATTACAATTTCCATGCAAAAAGTGAGATCCACCCCACACTGCCCCCTGCTTACACGAGGTCTATCGTTGTACGGTTCTATATGGGTTAAAACGTGCAAATCTAATCCTAGGGATAAGTAATTTTAATTTAAAATTAGAATTAATTGGTTTGGGTTAGGAACTCCTCCCCCGCCCACGCATTTTCTGTGAAATCATTATACAGTTTCACATAGGTTTTCAACTTTCCACGCGAAGCAAGCTTCACCTCATTCAATTCCCTGCTTACAAGGCGTTAGTTTTTAGCTGTTATTATTGTTCAGATGCTTTTCCTTGATAATGATATTTTGATACGTTGGTGTTTATACCTTGTAATATAATAATTAATAAAATGAAATATTTCAGCAAAATATTTTTGAACTTTTATTATTTTTTCATGTTGAAATCTTGAAAAACGTTAATTAAGCCGAATATCTAAAATTTGATTTTTTCGGAAACTAGTTATTTCCGCAACTTCGCACTTGTAGCTCCGATTACATTTAGTAAGTATTACGTACCTGTAAAATTTCATTAAAATCGAATTTGGTTGACATACCAAAGTCTTACCACGTTCTTGTCAAAAGTAATTTTAATTTAATTAATAGAAGCATTTTTTCCCTGATCGTTTTTTAGAATAACGTCAATGTTCACTGCACAATGGTAATAAAAATATGTCTTATCAATTATTTCGAAACGTTACGATCGCGTTGCTTGTAGACCGGCGATGTCTACGTATCGTATTCGATTTCGTAGTATTCCCTTAAGCGATATATATTTTCAGTCTCTCCTCGGATCCTCAGGAGACAGAGAGGATACTTACTGTGCATTTTCCGCGGAATACCGCGCTACCTTCCGTAAAATAAGAAATACGAGACGCTCGTTTTCCGATGCTCGAGAAGGTTCGGTCCCACGAGTGCAGTATGCATTTTCGCGTTCTCTCGCACAGCTGAGTGAGGCAATACGACGGCGACTTTTCATTGGAGATCGACTTTAATGACCGACGAGCTCGACGAGTTAGTCGCGAACAAAGAGCGTCGCCTTTTATTTTTGCCTCTTCGGACGAGAACGCGTCCGGAAGAAGAAGAAGGACCGGAGTTACGGACATCGTGATTAAAACCTTTAATCAGCCGCGCGCCATTAACACACTTTGTTAGCAAGGTACGTTGCGGTTGTTGCGGAACAAAAAGAGGGGAAAAACCAGCGCGGAAAATCCCGCGAAAGAGTAAAAACTGCACCACATGCTGAAGTGCCGGGCCCTTCTGTGTTCCTTAGTCCTGTCCGAATGATTATCGCGCGCCCATTAGCACTTGAGCTCGTGCCGGCCGCTTATTACGCAAATAATCAAAGATGTTTTCAGCCGCCGGTGAAATGGCCACATTAGGAAATTGCACGCTCGGCATCGTGCATATCGTTATTTTCGCTGCCTCGTTATCTGTCTTTGAGAGAGCTCTTTCATTCGGTATATCTGCGTATGCTTGCTGGATAAATTTGTATTTGCTTCTATGTGTTTGCTTCGAATGCGAGATCATTAATATCTTGTTCTTGTTGCATCATTAATTCAGAAACAGAATATCATAGTCGAGAAGATTTATTATTACATTTTTCAGGAGCTTTCCCAATGCGTGATTAAATATGAATGATAATATAAAATAATATAATTGAATTTTAAAAGATAACATATGTTTCTGTGTCATAAAAATTATTATTCAAAAATTGGACGGAAAAAGCATGCTTGTGAGAAAGAAACACGGAATAAAGAAAATTAGAAAAACAGAGAAGACAAATGTTATTGCAAAACCTCGAACTTTTTATTTTAAAAAATATCGCGTTGTTTATCAGGTGTGTCCATTACTATTACTATTATATGTATGCTGTGGGGTGGGTTAATTCTTAACACTACATACTTAATAGCGAGAGAGAAGTGCAGCTGTTTACATAGCACCGTCACTACTGTTAGTGAAGTTGTCGCGTGAAGGAGTCCAAATTAGACGGTGGCAGAGTCCTCGACGGTCCGTCGACGTGACCGGAAGTCCTTTGTTCGCCTTTGTTGATTGCCGAACAACGTGGAAACTACTCATTAGCTTAGCAAATAATACTCTAGTACAAGTACAGCCCTAACCTTTAGCTAAACACTCGCTCACCATCACCATCACTAGTACCACGTTTCATATCTTTACTATTTCACTATAACTCTAACACAATTTGCTTGCTTAGCGGTTATCTATTATTAAAAGATTAAAATATCGTTATTTTATGAATATAAAATTTCATGAATATAAAAGCATAAAAATTAAAAACAAGACAATATGCTGCACAACAATCTTGATCCAAGTTTTGAATTCGCACTGTTCTAATATTATTAGGATTCTAATACGTAAAAAGTAATCCGCTTGTCCGAGCGGTATAATCGGATGAACCGTTTAGATCGGGCATACACTCGATCGCAAAAGTCTACGAAACATAAGAAAAATGTGGAAAAAAATATGGTTCTAATATATACGAGAATTCTACCATCTCTTATTATCATGATTCGGTTTCCAGCGGCATGGGAATGAATTTTAAATGAATAAACGATGGTAAAACGATGACCATAAATGTCATGTCTCCAATTCACCGATCTACTTTATTTGTGCACAAGCGAGATGTTCGACAAAAGAAGCTGGTCTGTTCGAGTTGCTGACTGCTTCGGGAAAACAAATTGGAAATAGTTCAGAAGAACAAAAGCAAACAGAGCTGCGGGCTTTTCTTGGCGCTCGTTGACTCTGCGGAAAGAAATGCGCGGACCAAATTAGTTGGAACAGTCACAGTCCAGACGACAGGTTGTGAATGATGAATGAATACTGTAGTAGGTAATACCTCGAGAAAGGTAATTTTGAACTTTTCAGCGGTAAACGGGAAGTCTAGACACCTGTTTATGAGAGTAGTACAAGCACAAATCTCATAAACTTCAGGATATAGGACTCGAGAGAACTAGACTACAAGCTTCTTGCTGCTTTGTCACGAATCTGTTTAATAATGTTAACTCAAGCAATTACAGCAATAATTAGCGTAAGACTGCCAGGTATCTTTTCAATTTGAGGACTGTCCAAATCTACGCATTTATTTTATATAAAATGATTTGCAGTGTTTTTTAATAGTTTTCCGCATTTTTTCTCATCGACCATTACTTTGAAGACGATCTTTGCAAAAAGTTGATGAATTATGATTAAATAAATGATAAATAAAACAAAGATAATACATATTTTCTCATCCATTTGAATACCAGAAGTTTAATTTATGAAAATCAGAATAATCATAATATCACAACTATTAATGATTTTAAACAAATTATAAATATTTATTGTCCTCTGCATATGTTCTACTAATGAATCTTTGAATTATCAATTTAGTCGGTCTTTGTTGCTAGTCGTGACAGCATCTTATTTTCTCTTCATTTCGTACATTTTAATTCTGACTGTAACTTGACTAATTTTCATTTAAATTATTTTATGTGTTAACTTTTGACTTTTTATCACATCATTTCGACTCAATTGATGACCAATCTGTGCTATGTATTATTTATTCTTGTACCTTATTTGTGTTCTCGTGGTGAGTGACTTTTCATTCTTTTTGACATAGCTTTATTATACTTTTCAATTTTTAACGAAAGCGGGACTTTGTCGTCTTCTTTTTAGGCTTTGGATAGATCCTTTTCCACTCGACCTTGTAACCGTTTGTGAACGACATATTTGACATCATGATCTCCATCACGTGAATTCTTTTGAGAGATTTTTAATATATTGTCCGTTGATAAAGACTCGAAAATGAGTCGAAACGTCCGGTTTTGTTACATCATGATTTTTTATTAAAGAACATTGGTTTTATTGTTATATCATGATTTTTTATTAAAGAACATTATATTTTATCTATTGCATACTGTCGCCAGTACTTGACTCTTAATTGCCGTTTTATGCTTTGTTATTTGACCTTATCGAGAGTCAATTATTTATATATTATTTGATTATATTAATGATTTTTATTATTGCTAAAAAAACTTTGACACAGAATTAACTTCTTCTTTCAAAAATCCTTTCAGAAATCTGAAGGGATGTAGTATTTTAATTTGCATTTGCTTTGCGGTCTGCTCATTTACACTTTCCAGAAGCGCTTCCTAATCTTGTTAACCGTGGAAGAACGTTTTCGTGGAAGAATGGTCGAAGAAGATGAAGCAACGATCTGTTTTGTTGTCGCGTTAAACGGTCGACGTTACACGCGAGGATAAATGCGAGAAAAACGAATCGCAGATTCGCCGGGGATCGTTTGTATATTTAGACCATGCTCTTAACACGCAACGCCGCCTCACTTTCTGCTCTCCTCTGTCTCTCTTTCTCACTTTTCAATCTTAAATCGCTGTGAGCGTATCTCTCAAGAAAATCCAAACAGATCGATAGCGATATTAATTCGGACACTTTTCCACACTTTTCTTAAGTTCCACAGACTTTTGCGATCGAGTGTATGTCCGATCTAAATCGGTTCATCCGATTACTACTCGGACAAGCGGATTACTTTTTACGGATATCACATTTTTCACTTTGCGAAAAGCAAAAAATTATTTAACGCCAGTCGCAGATCGTGCTCGAGTGTGTGCATGTGTCCACGTACGAGCGAGTGGATACAACACACGGACGTTATATTCTCGAGCGCGGCGCGCTCATGCAGTATTCATTCGAAAGCGTTTAATAACCAATACCGTCGGCGAGCGGAATGTAATATTTTTTTATACCTGTATATAAAAAAGAAAGATGAAAAAAGCGATGAAAATCCGATATATCGGCGTGAGGTGCGCGCAGGCTTCATGGACGCGTCGCGATTTGTTTTCATAGATTTTTCCTCGGACATTATCGCACGTCGGGTGAATGCAATCTTTATCCCGTCCCAATCTGTTCATCAGCGAAATAATCCGAAAATAACACGCTTCAACTTCAATCGTCGCTGCAAGATCCGACAAATGATGATTAATGATAAATCTCGACACGCTTATTAAAACGGCCCGACCGATAAAAGGTCCTGTGAAATTATTCGATATCGATATACTATATCGTGCGGTAGGACATTATTGATATCGATCGCACGGCACGGAATCTACCCGGACGGGACGCACGCACGCATGCACGAACGCACGCACGCGGAATCCATGGGAAAGCGGCTTAATTGAAGCGATTATCCCCTCGTTCACAAAGAGATAGCGACCAGCATTTCGTGATGCACTTACGTAACGATTAAGCTGGCGTGCACACGGCTGAAATGAGGATGAGTGTGTGTGTCCGAGACATATCGTTATCGATGGAACTAATGCGGGACGGAGATTGGGTCCTGCGGTCGATACGACGTGCCCCCATCGTGTTTAAAGCGGTCCTGACGTGTGGCGGCTTCCTCCCAGCATCACGACTCTCTAACGAGCGACTGGCGCTTTGTCTTATGATCGATACGCATGATTAAAGTATAATACGGACTGAGAGACGGCAGAACTTTGCGGAAAAACTTGCGACGCTTAGATTAGAGCTCTGATCGAGTCTGATTCGTCGATATTAAAATTTTTTTTTCGAATTCTTATGATCGAAACTAGAAGCGTGAAATGAAAGTGATAGGCAATAATTTCGTTATTTATAATTATCTGAATCATTATGTACATTGAGAAAAGAAATTGGTTTTATGGATTAAATTTGTATTGTTGTTGATCCAATGGTTGATTCAACAATTATTAAGATGCATTAAAAAAGGTATAGTTCATTCATGTCAACCATCAAAATTTATTAATCAAGAATTAGTGAATTCAGCTAATGTTCAGTTAAACCAACTAATGTTTAGTTGAACGTATCGGACTAAATATTTTAGTTGGATAAAACATATTTTGCGTTTTTCAACAAATTTTTTTTCTCAGTGTATGAAACTCGAATTTTCGTGACAATTGCGTATTATATACACACGGAAAGAACGGTTTTGCTGAAATATTTAAAAATTTGGTCAAATATAGATCTGAAAATAACTTTGTTAGACCATCGAAAATAACTGAGTAGGACATTCAAGCATAATGATAATGCTGCAAAAAGTTTTAATATTCTAGCAATGATTTTGAGCGTCCTACTTAGTTACTTTTGATGGTCTAACAAAATTATTTTTAAATCTGTATCTGGGCAAATTTTTAGATATTTCAGCAAAACCATTCTTTCCGTGTAACCATGTCTGAGTGTCACACATTTCTGCAATATTTTTCCTGAGGATTCCTTCATTCAGGGATATGCCACGTGAAATCAGATCGAGCGGCGCTACCCTAGATTCACGAAGACCGATTCGTCTTTTCCCGTCGACGCCTTGTCGTCTTTCGGGTAGCGAACCGGCCGTCTAACTGTTTCCGCCCTCGCGCCTCTCACTCACCGAAATAATATGGACTAATTTCGGCGGGCATCCCTCGGGGAGTATCTCGGGGGAGCAATAAGGGGGCCACGGAAGCGTTCGCCGGCATTGAATTCTATCCATTTGTCCGGCCGGCCGGTCAGCAGAGAACAGCCGCGAAACTTCTAATATCCCCATACGTCACGCGTGGACATCACTCTGACATGGCCAATCGCAACCCTTTCTGCTGCAATCGCGAAAATACGTAGGGAGTCATTTAACCCTTTCACTCCCAGTGTATCCAATCAGAATACTACTTCTTTACAAACAGGATGCAGATTGCTTGCTCCTATTACCGAACGAAAGGAATTTCTATTTTCAAGCAAGATTATTATTCACCAAACACCTATTTGGTTCGCGGATTCACTCCATATATCAGGTATACCTAGGCATTATGGATACACATACTCGGAGGCACGATAAATATACCTAGCCGAGAGAGTTCGTGACTTAATCTGCAAGGGTATCTCAACTGTATACAGTCGCCTTACGCTATTCGTGGATTTATGGTCTTATTCGTGCCTCGTGCTCTCAGACCTTTACACCTTCCGTATCGATATCTGTACGCGTTGCGTAATAACGCGGTATATTAACAGTGAATTTCCGTAATGGTACAGACTTTCCTCCGAAAGAGATTTTCCTTGTTTCGAGTTGCATTTACGTATCGAATATCGATAAATATGCGGGAGAGAGATATTATTGAGAAAGACATTGTTCACGGAGCATCGAATAAAAAGATTTGCAAAAAAAGACAAGCAAATGTTCTTAAGAAATAATTGAACAGATACATATATGTAACGATAATATTAGGATACTTTATTCTTTCTTCTCTCTCTTTTTTCCTTCCTCTTCTCTCTCTACACTGAGAAAAAAAGCTGTTGCTTCAATTAAAGTGTTATCACGGGGTGCCAAAAACATAAGTAGTTCATTCAATTGTATTATTAATAGACAATATTTGGATTATTAAAATAATGATTGAATTATTGGTTTAAAAATGCAGACATTGGGTCTAATAATAATACAATTGAATGAACTACTTTTGTTTGTTATTGGCATCCCGTGATAACACTTTAATTGAAGCAACAGCTTTTTTTTCTCAGTGTATAAATTAGTAAAACATTAAAAAATTTAATATAGATTTTCTCTTTTTCTTTAAAAAATGATTCTGTTTTTCTCTTTTTAAACTAATTTTAGTATTAATTTATGCTTGTAGCTGTTATATTTGATTCTTTAATTATCCGATTTGATCATTTAACGGATGTCAATCTCGTTTCGTTTCGAAGATTTGTAGTTACATCAGTGCGATAAGGATGTTCTTTGAAAGACTGCATTCTCTCTGTAGAAATGTTATGTGAATCTTTCCGCGAGTTTATGGCGGAGAGGAGGCCTGAAAGCTGCATGACGGCGGATATATTTCGCTTGCGCGGCTTAAGGACACTATTCTCCCCGCTGTCTAAAGCGGAAATCCTGGGCAGCGTGCCGTCGTCGAGATTCTCGAAGTGGAGTATCGTGTTCGGATGTCTTTCGTGTTTTTCGCGTCGAGCTGATCGCGTCCCGCAGAGCTCGAAAGAAAACGCGAACTCTGCCGCGAATACGAATATCTCCGTCATCGTTGAGCACTTTGGATTGAGACTTTTGTAGCTGAAGAGACTACGTTCAACAAAATAACTATTCTTTATCCTTCCAACTGTTACGCATCTTAGGGAATTTTCAAGAGAATTTCTCGTAAAATATATGTGTTGGTTTATTCAATCCGATTACAGGTTTCAATACGATTCAAATAATATAATGTAAAGTTACTGTGAAATTAACATTAAGATTTCGAGTTAGAAGAAAGAGAAAGAATATCATAGATATTTTACGAAAATAATTTTGAATGCAATATTTAAGGAATTTTATAGTTCCGTTTCTCTTTCTCAGATTTAATTTAATTACGCGCCCCTCCCCTCTCCGTAAAAATATTAGAATTTTGCAATGATACATTATTACTCATATCAATACATTCTTATTTTGCTGCTGATACAACTATGTTGTTTCAACGATTTTGGCGACGAAAGGATTGAATCTATAGCGAGATGAAACGGTCACGAAGAAACCACCGACGAATTTCTGCAGATAGGAAAGAGCCGCGAGGGACGGTAGAATAATAAATCTTACTACTCTGCCACCCGACAGTAGAATTTTGCAGCGGGGAAGAAATTTCAGCGCGACGACGACGACGGCGACGGTCGCGACGACGACGACGCCGCTTTTTCCTTCTCGATATAGGAAACGCGTCTAATGGAAGAGCGGGCGACAGACGCTCCAGAATGTCTTAAAGGCCATCGATTCGGGCGAACCTGTCGGATAACTTGGTAGTAAGACTTATCGCACGTCGTAGAACGGTCCCGAAGAGACAAGGGTCCTCCACGAGTAGGGCAGTTTGTCGAAACCCTCGGCGACAACTATCTTCTACAGCCAGTGGCTCTCTCTCGATAAGTGGCTTAGTAGCTCGTTCGCCCTCTCTCTCTCTTCCGTCTTTTTGTAACCGCCGCCTCTAGTTGTCCACGTTCGAAAACGATCCCTCGGACGCACGGCAATGATCAAATTATCCTCTTTTTTCCGAAACTCATTCGATCAGAAACACACCATGTCGAAACGGTTCTTTCCATCGGCACGTACGCGATTCTTGTTCGTGGAGATAGTGGAAATCGGCTGTGTCTCGCAATCTGTAGATCAAAGATAAGGTATGTAGCAAATGTCGCGAAAGATGATTGAATCCACAACGTTTATTTTAATTGAAAGAAAACGAGGCGCGAGAATGAGAACAGAGAACAGTAATTGTTTCTTTCGACCTCGTGATCCTGATCTATAAATTAACGGCTCTTTCGGGCCTCTCTTCTTAATTGGGCCGCGTATTAATCCCCCTCCAGGATGCGACCGCAAGGATTTATTTGCGGGACGGCATGAAGGGGAAAGAACGGCGGTGATAAGCGAGACACAGAAACGTGGAAGGACACGTGGGATTACGAGGTCTTAACTGCGCGTGCCAAAATAGACGAGGATCGTCCTTGATGTTCTGGTGTGAGGACCTTTGAAATACAAAAAATCCAAAAACTATACAAAGAAATCTGGATATGAAAGAAAGCCAATATCGGTCGCGGCGGATCTTAGTGCCTAATAATAATATTTCGCAATAATTTCTTTACAGTTTTCGGGATAGATCGTATAGATGCTTGTTAGCATCAAAATTATTAAATTGCTTGTCAATTTAACATGGGAATTAATTCCGGCTTCATGTAAGGATTGTGTTTCAAGACCGACCAATTTGCGGCGCGCAGTTCGCATAAGTAGGAAAATTCACAAAATAATTATTATTAGGCACTAAGATCCGCCGCGACCGATATTGGCTTTCTTTCATATTCATATTTGTTTAATGTCATCGGTCTTATTCTTAATATTATTTGTTTAAAGAAATCTGGATTTCCTATCATCTTATCCTATAATTCTCATTATCGATAAAATCTTCAATCGAATTGGATTTTTCTTTAATTATCGAAGTGCTAATAAATTTAATATTATAAGCAATTGTAAATCAAGAGAAGCAAAATTGATTATACCTTATTTTAAATAGTTCCTGCTTTATTAAGGGAACTTCAATCGGTGGTTAGCATAAAATTAAAATTGAATTGGAAAATTACTTATTTAAAAAATTTCATTTTTTAAATATTAATTTATTAATAATATGTTAAGATATATTAATATATTTTAGTATATGGTTTAGTGCAACTTTTTCACGGTATTTTCTAATTTGATCCGTATATTTGCAGAAATGAATGACGCGACATGATATTGATGAGGTGTAGTCATGCGTTCATCCGGATTTCCGATAAATAACGTTGCACCGGATCTTGCGTCGAAACATTACTCTGGAACATTACATTAAAATACACATTAATCGCAGCCGTAATTTTTCGGCATGCCATTTGTCCCGTCGAATAACGTGCCGCGACTGAGTGAGTACACAAAGGGGGAAAGTAGACAAATTTGATCAACGGCTGCGACACCTTGACGTCCTATTCGTTTCCGGTTGTCGCGTCAGCTTGCTGGAAGCGACTAATTAATAATAAGCGCTTAATTAAGCGAATGGATGCGCGCTTTTGTCGATTACGCTAGCAGATACAGACGAATACCGCGTCTCGTACACGAGAAAAGCCTATTTCGAAAGCGTATTTCATATGCAGCTTTGCATTGTGTGCGTGCATTTATACAAACGGATGTACGCCGCGCGGCCGCATGACAATGCAAGCTGTTACTGCAAACGCAAAATTATTTGTAATATTTTTAATCAAAGGCACGCGCACACATTTATCTGCGGATTTACGAAAGAATAAAAAATACCTGAGCGGTTAGAGATAAACCCGCTGTTCTTTCTTTGAACGCTTCGAATTTTGCAGAATGTTCCAAAAAATCTTTATATAGCATTACAATCAGTGAGGTTTTCTATATTCAATTTTTAAAAATACTGTTGTATAGATTTTTTGGGACACTGCTCATCACAGTTTTTTCAGATTAGCTCTATTTCTTCTATTTTCGATAGAGTAGAATGTGTCGAATAAGAGGTACGCCAAGAGGTACGTGTCGTTGTTAACGACACGACATTTCATCGCAAAGATTTTTGAATGGTCCTACGCGTCTGTTGACTGAGGGAAAGTTAAATAGGGGTGACTAGAAGAGATTGTGCTGTAACGATTTAGGAGTCGCTTTGACGTACGGTTGCTCCCGAAAGGTCTTTGTGAGTAAATATATCGCGAGCATCCACGCAGACGCCGGATAAGGGATAAACAACCACAGAATCCATCTTAATTTTGGAACGCGACTTTCGTAAAGTGTAACTTGTGTTACGACGGAGAAAGTGAGGCGCGACTAATTGAATCACGGGAATTAGCGCGATTTGCCGCGAGGGTCTTTCTGAAGATTAATGAAACGATCTCGTTAATGGTTGCGTCATTAGATCTCTTCGATTGTTAATGCTGTTGCTATTTTATTTGTTATCTTGATTGCATCATGTTTTGCATCATGTTATTATTTTAATTGCTGTGGATTATTAAATATGATATAATAATAAGAATTCTTAATTCATTTCCTATTTTATTGGTACACACATTACATTTTTGCATAATCAGACCGCTAACTAGATCCTGACTGAAGCCAGAATCACAGGCAGCTTATCGACTTCCGCTTATTACCCACAAATTCGCGATTAATGGCCGCTGGATACATGTATCTGTGTCATCTATAAACGTACGCGGGTGCGTGCATTACGATCTCCCTAATCGCACGCTTTTGCGATTAGAATGGAATTTCAGGGCGTGCTTCGCAGGCGTCCGCGATGCGGAGACGTAGGGTGCAGGTCGTAGGTGCGCGATAATTAATAAACAAACTCATAGATATGCGATAGGACGTCCATGGGACGTCGCGTGAGATTTACAAGGGGACCCTTTCCCTTCGCTTATCCTTCGCTTATCGCCGATTAGAAACGCGAGTGCTCGCGCAAGCACGGCGACCTTCGATCCTCGTCTCGTTCGCGCGGAGTGGCCTTTTATTTTGCTTTCCCCCTGGGGGTGAGGGGGTGACCCAGCAGTTACTCGGGGGTTAAAATGCTTTCGGGCGCCGGCTCGAAGTGTAGGGCGAACGAAATGTCGTGCTTCGCGGTGAAAGTCTCGTTGCATTGCGCAAAAACAAGGGTGAATTACGGGCGAAGGGTGCGTCCGTCTTGTCGTCCTCCTCTTTCCGTATCTACGAGCCTGCATTTAGGAGCCGGATAATTCGAGCGATACATTTGAATTTGCCGCCATTACCCCGACGATCATCCCTCCGTTTATCTTCGTTCTTCTCCAGAGGGATATTTCCATTAGGTAATTATCGCTTCGGCGGATAATCGAGTCTGCACTCTTCGTGGCAATCAATTGACTTCTTCCATACGTTTTGGAATAGATTTGTTTTTACGACTGTGGTAATTGATTAAAAATCATAGCTAGAATAAGATAGTACACTGAGAAAAAAAATTTGTTGAAAAAACAAAATATTTAGTCCGATACGTTCAACTAAAACATTCAGTTGGTTTAACTGAACATTAGTTGAATTAAAAAGGATACAGTTCATTTGTGTCAACCATCAAAATTTTTTAATCAAGAATTAGTTAATTCAACTAATGTTCAGTGTTAAACCAACTAATGTTTTAGTTGAATGTATCGGACTAAATATTTTGTTTTTTCAACAAATTATTTTCTCAGTGTATTTGTGTGCATAATTCAGCAGTACTTTTGATTGCTCAAAAAAAATAGTTTTATATAATTTTATATTCCATAACTTCGGAAGTAAAATAAAATAAAGACGTTAATAAATCTTAGAAAGTTACACGGAAAAAACAATAAGGTTACCACAACCACAATAATAATAACATTTGGTACAGCCACGTCCTGTGGTTGTCACATTTACATTGTTTTGTGTAGTGCATCTATATATGTTTGTCTCAACATTCACTATGTTTGTCTCAACATTCACTATGTTTGCTGTACCAAATGCATATAGTTGCCTTCACATCAATGTGAATGTGACAACCACAGGACGTGGCTGTACCAAATGTTACTATTATTGTGGTTGTGGCAACCTTATCGTTTTTTCCGTGTACAGTTGGAAAACGCGTTTGGTAACTTTTTAATATTGTAATTTGTGATTTTTACATATTTCTCAAATATTTTTCTTTTTCTAATTTAATTGCTTTTTACACAAATATTCCAATGATTATCCAGAGGAGAGGATATATTTATTTGAATAATACTGTAATATTAATAACTGTTCTGAAAATCGCAATCTTATTCTTGATCAGTTGATTATTCAAGAATAACAATATATCCAGTTGATCTTTAGGCACAACTAGCGTACGATTTAAGAGCCGAGGATCACCGTGGTAATTTCCACCGAACGAAAATCGCAAGATCTCTCCTCCTTATCTTCCCGAGTCTTCGTGTATACGCGCGAACGTTCGCCATTACTAGAAGGGCCGTATTTCTTCGATTATCTCGTGCGTGCGCATCAGAAGGAGCGCAATGCAGGTTTTATCATTTGCGCCGTAATTAAAGCTCGGTCTGCAATTAGTCTCGATTAAGCGTAGAACGGGGGAGCTTTTCGTGAAGCAGCGCGTCACGGATTCGCGACGCGTTATTGCGTGATCCTATAAACAGAAATCTCGTCCATCATGTAGCTTTAGGCTTGTTACGTTGTTTCGTGCGCATAATTTAATAATTATTTTTCTTGCTTGGTTGCAGGTAAGCGATGAACGCGATGGCCTACTTGCGGGAAGGAATTACACTCGTGTATTCGGTCGGGTCGCAGCAACGTGAAATATATACCCAGTGAGTCTTTTCGTACGAGTAAAAATATTTTCACGAGCGACTTGTGTAATTTTGCCTGTCTAACTGACACGCGCGTCTAAGGAATGGCGTACTCCGCTATGTTTTTGCGGCGTTGCGCGATAAATTGCTCGGGGTCGGGTAAACCGCCATTTACGTAAACATGTCTGCTCGCATTCGCGCTACACTCGTGTGTATTCCGGGCAAAGAGGATATATAATAAAACACGGTGAAGGATCGATACACCGCGAGAAGCTAAGTGGATAACGTAATGGTCCCGGGTTAACGTGAGAGCGTCCAGGACGGGGCACGGTGGTAGGGCGAAGGCGCCGGAATTTCAGCCATTTTCTTCGGATTCGTCTCGGACGCGTATTTTTCGAGGGGGGGCCGACTATCGAGGGGTCGTCCGGGTCGCGCGATCTCGCGTAATCTTATTTATACAATATATCTCCGCGAGAGAGGAGAGTCGCGATGAGAAAGAGCTCGATCCGTCGTTTTCCGGTGTACTTTATAATCTCGCGTTTCTCGCGACGTCGTCGTCGCCGTCGTTCTCGATGTCGTCTCGTCACGATCTCTCTTCCTCCACCGGGATACGTACGACATACTTTTACGAGAGTGCTCTAGCGGGGACCATAAATTTCCCGTTTTACGCCGACCGCCGAGCGTTTTGCCGCGCTATGGCTTTTCTACGACTCGCGAGACAATGCATCGACGATGATCGGGAAACAATGCCATCGGCGTCGCACTTTTCATAACTCCGACGGTTAGGCCTGCGAGTGACTTACGGCGTAAGTTCTCGATCGTGAGAACCACCCGTCGCGCCCCGCGTTGCGGTGGCGCACCGTGACTCCGTGCTTAAGGGGTGGTTTCGAGGGACCGTTTACGCCTTCCGCCACTTCCCCGCCCCCGGTTTACGGTGGTTTAATTATCGACTGCGAGTTAGGAAGGCGCGCGGAAAGGGAGAGACCGGGCACGCCGATAAATCTCGACGGCTGCTTCGCGCCAAGAATGGTGGGGTTGCAGTCGCAAAAGAGCGGCGCAACAGTTCGGTGAAATTGACGTCTTCGAGTTTCTCGGCCTCTTTTGATAAATTCATCGTGTCGCATTTCACTTGGCGCCGGTCGCGCGCGTTCGCCGGATAAATTACACTCGCGCTAATTTCGACGTTTGAACGTTTGATACGGTGATAAACGGCGAGGGAGGAAGAAAAGGCGGGCGACGGGCGATCTTAAAAATAGGATTTTCCCGCGAGGAAAATCCAATTTCTCCTCGAGAGCGCGCTCCTTCGCCAAAGTTCGCGATAAGTTAAATCGGAATTAACGAATTAAACAGTTCAACGGACGGCTTTAAATAAGTCCTGAAAATGCGGAGAGAAGTTCCATAATCGTCGGAAGTTCGATGACTTCTAGCAGATATATCCCGCGGCGTGATGGTGGTGTTTTATTTTTAGATATAGTTTCCTCGTTAAATTATAATGTATTTTTTAGAACATAAAATAGGTATAGCAGACGAAATATCGAGATATATTATTCTAGCTAATCTACGTGAAATAAAGCATTTCTTTCCAAAAAGGAATATTTAATTTTTCTATTTTTTCTCATAGATTCGTCTAACTTACCTCGCAATAAGCAACAGCGACTGCTCTTTTCATTCGAGTTCCAAAAGACTGTCTTCATTGAAAAAGACCATTTTTCACGCCGGTCTCTTGAGGGCACTTCATTAAGATGGCCTATCAAATGACGGTCTTCCGAATACTCCGACAAGAGACCGTTTCCTCCGACCCGACCTTCTCGAAGGCCTGAGGACAGTTGGACCCTCGAAACACGTTCATGAACGGTCCATAACGAAGAGCAGAAAACTGAATGAGGTTTCTTCTTGAGACTTTTTGACACGAAGCGAGTCGATGGAGTCGATTTTCTGACTTCTCGCTTTGGCACTGCCCTCCAGGAAAATTCAATCGTCAGTGAAAAACTTTTCCTGAAGGCTCCTCGTCCGACGGACAGAGGAATCTGTGTTAACTAACAATAAAATGATCTTAACTCGGCTCGAAAGTTCTTCATGAAAAATTTTGGTCTTGCAACGTTGTGAATCAGAAATCGTTTTTATTATTATATCAGATTATATCAGATTTTATTATTATATCTTTTTATTGTGAGAAAATTATATATGAGAAAAGATATAAATAACTGTCAAAAAATATATATATAACTTTTCAAATATCTTTTACATATTTCTAAACTTTTCTTCTCTCTTTTATGCAAATATAATCTGACTAATATTTCCGGAAACATGTTAATCGCGCCGATCTGAAATTAGCAATATATCCATCTTATTTAGTCTCGCGTCACGTTTTTGCAAACGGTATCCTGGAATACGATTCTCCGTATCCGTTTTATCGACTTCCAGCGAGCTGCTACGATCCGTGGAAATGGGGTCCTAAAAGTTCGATACTTCCTTCCTTCCAGCGTGGCAAGACGTCCTTCTCGACGATCCTGGAGATAAGCCTAAAGACAATAGGGTGCGCTAGTAGGAAATGACAGCTCACGGGGCTCGAAGAACTAACCCAGATTAAGGGTCGTGAAATCTTTCCCTGTACCATGTGCCCGCGCAACCTCCTCGTCCCCCTTGGCCCACCGTTTTTCCCCGCATCGTTTTATAAACTTGGTGAATCCCCACTCACGAGAGTACCCACTCGAGTTTCCCGGCCGAAACACTTGCCGAACTACACGGTTGAGGAGGGAATAAAAAACGGGAAGGAGAAAGGGGGTGAAAACTGAGGGGAAGAAAAGCGGGTCCTCGCTCCAAAACCTAACCGATGTATCCAAATCCTTCGCGAGCGAATGGAGGCACGATGCTTATTCGGAGGTGAAGGTGCGCTGTACTTAAGAAAACTTATACTGTAATGGCGCGCTCGTCCCTCTCATCTGACCATGGCGGTTTTCCTTGCCTTGAAAGATTATCCCTGAGTGGCGGTGCTCGTGTCTCCGAGCATTTTGCGTGTAACGCGACGCGTAAAGTGGCAGGATAAAAACCGCGGGAACCACGAGAAAGGTATCTCTGAATGTACTTGAAAGAATATTTGCGTCGCTTACGAAGGAGCCTTGGGTCAATTGTGACGAAATATCTTCGCAGTACTCGTGATAAGAGATCTTAATCGTCGTAAAATATGAAATAAAAATTAAAAATATGAAATTAAGTATAAAATCAAGTCCTTATTTTTAAGTACCGGTTTATATGTATAGTATATTATTTTGTTAATGAGACTAATAAGTATATTATTTTGATGCTACTTGCAAAGTAGATAATTTATATAGATTGCGCTATTTAGGAAAGACGATTGTAACGTTGGCAATCGTATATACAGGGTGTCCCATGACTCGTGGTCCATACATTAGGGGCGTGTTATTGAAGTCATTTAAAGTTGAAATTGTTTAATAAACATATGTCCGTAAATGTTTCCTGACAGAACTACAACCATTGAAAGTTGATGTGAATATTTGAAACATTTTCTGTCAGTTTGTTATTGTTTATATTTTCTATCAGTCTGGCATTGTTTTATTAATTTTTGTCTTATTTTGTCTTATTGTCTATTAATATGTCTATTAATAATTGTCTTATTAATTAATAAGAAATTCTCCTGGCATGGTGGAGCGAGCTATTAGATCACTTTTACGCAGGGCAAGACTTTGTATTAAGGGGATGCCGAAGTGACGGGAATTACCGACATTCCGTTTCAAAGAACTTTCTTTGAATTGGCTTTATAGATCGCAAAATCCTTTTACCTAATTAAAGTATACATACTAATGAACAGTGGAAACTATCATTTTATGTTAAAACTGAAAAAATGTAACAATAATATTTTAGTCGGTATGGTAATTGACGATTGATTGTTGTTTGTACACTTATTCTGAACAGTGGAAAGTGTTCATTTTGTACATATAACATACAGAACTTTTCATGTAAGTAAATGTTTCACGAACTGACAGCTCTACCATATCGACTAAAATATTATTTTTACATTTTTTTCCAGTTTTAACATAAAATGATAGTTTCCATTGTTCATTAGTATGTATACTTTAATTCTGTAAAAGGATTTTGCGAATGTCGGTTTTAAAATTCTCGTCACTTCGACATCCCCTTAAATCTGCAGTAGATAATTTTGAACAGAATTTATAATACATTTTATAAATAAACAAGTTAAATTAAATGTCTTTTTTCTTTCCTTTTTCAAATATTCACATCAATTTTTAGTGGTTGTAGTTCTATTAGGAAACATTTATGGACATATGTTTATTAAACAATTTCAATTCTAAATGGCTTCAATAACACGCCCCTAATGTATGGACCTCGAGACATGGGACACCCTGTATATTAGACAAATACTTTTGTTTTTAGAAAAATATGGGTGCGACAAGAGGAAATTGAGATCAATTAATATAAATGAACGGACCGAATTCTGTTTGCGTTGAATGTATGTACATGGCGTGTTAATAATGCAATTGTCCGCAACATAATTTCTTTTGTTTACGCAATCGTATATATATATATTACACAAATACTTTTGCTGTTAGAAAAATACGGGTGCGACGAGAGAAAATTAAGATCAATTAATATAAATGGACGGACCGAATTCTGTTTGCGTTGAATGTACGTGGCGTAATAATGCGATCATCCGCAACATAACTTCTTTTGTGTACGCGTCGTATCGCTCTCTCCGGAATCCCCCACATCTACTAAATCAGCCGCGCTGTAACTATGCCTAATCACTAACTGCAGTCAAACGACGCGTTAATCCACGGAGCAAAGCCGATCTCAAATCTATGCAAATACAATTACCCTTCTCTCTTTGCCGTCGAGCTGTTCAGCGCCCTCGGCGCGGAGATCGGCTGGTTCTTATCAGGTCGTTCCTCAGAGTATCGCGCAAACGAGGCAGGATCATCCCAGGGACTATGTTAATGCAATGGGGAGAGCTTTATCCCGCGGGATTAGCCAGGTCCGCGGGGCGTTCTCTTTTTCTAAAATATTCTGACGCACGCCGAAAAGGATCAATCACGTCTTTTTATAGGTTCCAGTCGTAATTTTTTAAAATTCGACATAAAAACACGAAAATGTTAAAATAAAGATTTTTCAGATTGTTCTGTAATTAAATCACTCTATTGATTACAAGCAAGTATTCTAAACATAAGAAAACGATCTTTATTTAAAAAAAAATGATATCTATACTTTTGCTAAAAAAGAATCCCTTTTCACTTCGTTAAAGAAAATTGTTTGTTTTTATTAAATAAAACAAAGCATTATAAAATATTTTATATGTTATTTTTTGGGAAGATATTTGTTTAATGCGATTATTGTGCGATTCTATTCACGAATCTAATTTCACTAGTGAAAACTAATATTATTGCATACATTGAATACTTCTTGCCATTCCAATTATACGTTAAATTGAGATTTTTGCAATTCCGATTTCAAGCTTTTTTATGTTTCATTATTATTTAATGGGCATTTGTGCGTTTTGTGCGTGTGTGATTTTCGGAATCACAATCAAGATTTTTTGCGGATTCCAGCTTCCTGAAAGTGCACGTTCAGTTTGCCATAAGTATGGCAGTATTCAGTCATCAATACGAACCGCATATCGTGAGTTTCATGTCGTAAATCAGGTTTTAACTAAGGGCCTCCGGGTGAGTAAAGAGAACCTCAACAAATCGATGCGCCATGCTAGATCACGCACCTCGCGCGTATTTTACCCGTCAGGAAATAATGATCGCATTATATTACCTTCGACGACTCGAGTGATCAGCCGGATGCAAAATGACTTAAGCTCCGTTATGCTGCTGCCGTTTTCTGACCGTAAGACTGATTTGATTTTGATTTCTCCGAGCTAATTTCTTGGGAAATTACGTGGCGTGGCGGCATCTGTGATGCACGTTTAGATCTATATAATTCACACGCAAGAATGTCTAATTTTATTCTCTAATATATGTATACGATATTATTATTAAATATTTATTATTATTAAATAATTACTAACTGGATTCATTTTATGCTCTGGCATTCATCCATTTGATGTTTAACTGTTCTTATACTCCTATTATCTTTTCTTCGTTAAATGCAGCTAATATAAATGTGGAATATAAATTCTTTTACAATCTGGATTTTAACATGCGATAAATTTGATTTAAAATTTCAACATAATATTTATATGAGAGAGATCAAACACTTCCTATATATTTTCGCGAAGGGGTGTAATCCTGATGCATACAGAATAGTCGACGGAATATCGGGAAAACGAAGGAAGCATTGCGATCGAGAAGAGGAAATCTGAGAGGCGATGTCGGCGGCACGCTCAAGATCCGGATACGCTCAACCGCTCGATGATAATTATTCTTGCGGACTCTTCCTGCCTCTTTCCGCGCGTTCCAGGAGATCGTGGCGTAGCCGGGAAAGGTCGGTCGGATGCGTCCTGTTGGTTTTCCGCGAACGCAGGATGTTTTTGCAAGGCTCCGTCGACGGTAAACTCCCGCTCGCGTTCGCGCCAGAAATACTCACTAGCCGCGGACAGCGAACTTGGATTTGTAAGAGTGTTACTGGGTTTACCGGGCGCTTCTCTTATCGCACTTATTTTGCGATTGGTCACGCGAATGAAGCGTATCGCAATACATGGGCGTGTGTGATGTAACCATGTAACTCGCGAGCTTTTTGATAACGCGTCACGTCGCTTCGCGACTGTCTATGGAATTCTAATTGATCGGGAGATCCTTCCTCGATCCAAGATAGAGAGCGGTTTTACTGCGGCTACTCATCAGATGGATAAGACGGCACCGGCCATTCGCTGTGGCCGATACGCGGCGTGATAAAAGAAAATTACATGCCCGGCGTAAATCGAAATGCGCCCCGCGTCGATACTCGGACGATGGCGGTTACGAGCCGCGGTTATGCCCGCGTGCGTACTGGACCTTTGATAGTACAAAATACACGCCCATGATACGACGTACTTTCTTTTGTGACGGCGAAAACGCTGCTGGCGGTTGACAGCGGCGATTGTATCTGAATGCAAACAGCGAAGTCGGTAGAGAGTCGTTAATTTTTTCAGTGCATATTTATCGCAACATTGTTCGGTCACTTGGAACATAGCGTTGAATTCTTGATGTCTGGAACGATGTAATTTTTATGTGCTATAAGAGATCTTCCGATTTATATTCCGCATAGTCTGCAAACAGCTGACCGATAATGGAAGAGATAATCATAATCAAGAGAAATGTTTTAATCTCATGATGAAATGTTTCAATTTATAATTTGACAACCAGAAAACTTTCGTATGCACATTAAATAATGTTAATATAATATTTAGAATGCAAAATTTTTATTAGTAATTGTAAAGAAACATTATATATAATTCGCATTTATAAGTTTATTTTTGAAAATAAATAAATGTTTATTAAGTATTATACGTATTAATACGATATTTTGCATTACGTTTCTGATGTAAAATGTTGTCAAAAGTTTATGTTTACGTAAACTTCTTTTATGTTGCCTTCGCTGTTTCGTTGTTTGAAATGATTTTGCTTGAATATGAGATAAAACAGGAGAAAGGGATAGAAACTCGAGGATAATTATCCACTAGGTTTTAAATTTCATACGTTGTTTAACACAGAGGAGACCTACAGATTTTACGAAACATGTTCTCATTTTCATAAAAAGTTTAAAACAACTACAGAAAGGTTAAAAAGATGATGAAGAGGAGCAAGACCGTAGTATCTTGCAATGAAGTAGCAGATTTTTATGAGCCCCAAGGGTTGTTCCTTCGTTATAGAAATTGAGTGTAGTAAACCGTCTTGTCTGTTACTTCTTTTTGCTTTTCACCACGTTAATAATTTTTTTATAATTATTGGGATATTATCTGTATCATACTTATCTATATATTCAAATGTATGGCTATGAAGTTTAAGATATCTTTAGATTTATTTTATTTATATTTTAAGATATTTAAACGTATAATATATTTTAAATTATAAAATATCTTAGAAAATATCATAGAAAATATCATAGAAAATATATTTTATAATAAATTTTCTATATAAGATATTTCTAGATTTATTTTTCCGATACGTTGAACTAACGCTGGTACATTAAATTGAAAAATCACTAAAATTGGAAATGCGAGAATTACATAGTAATTTTAATTATCCTATTTTTAGGAAAATAATATTTATGAGGTACAGTTGGCAAAGCCTGAGGGCCTTTTGTATATATACGTTTCATGCATAAAACGGGGTTCGACTGAAATTATGCACTCGGCAATAGTTTTCCATTGTAACGTCATGCTCCGGTAATATACGGGGCTATATCCGTTTTTACGCCACTGCGATCAGGGATTGTGAAATCGCGTTAAACTCCCCTCTGATAGGCGATTATGTTCAACGAACCTTTTGCACTTACGCACGACATCACGCAGCCCCCTGGATTTAACCAACGACAGGCTCGTGCCTCGACGAGACAAAAAAAGTTCATCGCCAATAAAACAGGAAGCGGATAGCTCGCCGTTAATAGCGTAAGTGAAATACGGCGCTTGCAGTCAGACATCGTATAACGAAAAGGCCACATCCTTGAGCTATAAAACCGGTCATCAGCATATAATTGAGGGAACTTTAAGCCTATTAAAGAGATCTTAAGTCATAATCATAAACAGCTATTTAATTAAGATTATTAGTCACAATAAGTAAGTGAAAAGATATAAGGCATCCAAGATTGCGCGAGCATAAAATCTGTAAGAAACAGAATGTGATTATATATCGACTTTATATCTCCATATTGCTGCTCTAGGTTTATTTGAATCTTTAAACAAGCAGCGATTCTACGTTAAATTAATGCTGCTGGCTGAGGAGCTTGACCGAGTGAAAATTTAGTTCACACGGAAAAAACGGTAAGGTTGCCACAACCACAATAATAGTAATATTTGGTACAGCCACGTCCCGTGGTTGTCAAATTCACATTGATGTGAAGGAAACTATATGCATTTGGTACAGCAAACATAGTGAATGTTGAGACAAACATATATATGTAGATGCACTACACAAAACAATGTGAATGTGACAACCACACGACGTGGCTGAACCAAATATTACTATTATTGTGGTTGTGGCAATATCGCTCTTTCGGTGCAGGCATTAGAATATTTAAACCTACATGAGATCAGCACAAAGAATCGTAAGTCGATAGTACGTCGAGCTAATCTTACTTCCGCTTCCTTCACGGCACAATAAAGCTTAATTGACCGGAAGACGTCAACGTGTCACCGCGTTTCCAAACGTTCGTCGTTTTCGACCTCGCCGAATACCTGCCTCCTCGTCTTTCCCGGTCGGCACTCCTCGAGTCGCGTTAGCACCGCGCACCGGATCGCTGCATAATGTCCCGCAGTGAAAAGTTTTCCTGTTAAGAAAACGTCTCGGTCGTTGAATTAATCAATACATTTGAAACGACTCGTGCGCGCCAGAGTTTCGGCGCATTTTAATGAGTCTCTTTCGGCCGCGAACGCGAGACAGCTGATGGATCTTTAATTAACTGACATATCGCATTAAGAGACCTCGCCGTCGAGAATCGCTACCGCACACGATGTGGTCTACGTTATTTTACCAGGCGAATTACTAGCATTGATGAAGATATTACGGAATCATCGAGTAGTAGTCTTTTGGTGGCAGATACCCAAAAGCAAATTGACAAAAATATTGACTGCTCTAATGGTGAAATATCGACAATTAATATTGTAAATTAAATAATTTCTCTAGATTAAATCTAGAGAGTATAAATAATTAAATTAAATAATATCGATTAAATCTGGAGAATATAAATAAGTAAATAAAATCAAAAGGGCTAGTATATATATGAGAGTCAGTGCAGATCTAGGAGCACAAAATATTATGTATAATTACATTTTACATTTACAAATTACATGAATAAATATGATTTCATAAGTTAAAAAATGAAAAAAGATATAATTGTTCGAACGTTTTGGCTCTTATTTGGGCCATCTTCAGCGCAAAAATCCTTATTTCGTTACCCTGTTCTCCGTTACACCTAGAGCGTAATCTTCCACGCGAGACGTTGGTCACAAACGGTTGGTAGGCCGAATAATATTGAAAATGCCGGCCAGGTGGAACAGAGAAAGAGAGAACGAAATTCCAAATGTGTACATCGTGGTGTTAAAACGTTGATAATTCGTCACAAAGTAAAATAAATATAAAAGCAATCGCAGTCAATAGATAAAACGTTAATAATCCCAGAGCAGTCAGAAGATAGAACTTATCAGATCAACGGTCAATAATAGAATTTCAAGAAACAAAAGGTGCGCGTCAAAGTAAAGTCAGAAATAAAAGAAATATATAAATAAGTGATTTATATGATATTCTTCAAATAATTTCTTTAAAATCCAACGCGACCAGCAATTTATCGCTTTAATTTAAACACAAATCAATAAGAGTCTATTCCTTCCACTGGATATTTCCCCTTTTTTTCGGCTTCGCGTTTCCTCGTTCATTTCCGACGCGGGATACAATTCCGTAGGAAACAATTGGACATCGAGTTTCGCAAATTAACATCCACCTTCCGATATATCGACGGGCGGTCATTGTTGCTGTTTACGCGAACGAATAGTTAATTTTTCGACAGCACCGCGCCACATAAAGTGGGGCAGTGTGTACCGATCTGTCAGTGAGTCGATATTCCAGCGGTATATATATATATATTATTTCCCGTCCATCCGATTCTCGGCGCGCATGGCGAACGTCGTCTCGCGTGTCGATCGATGCGTCAGTCTGATGCGGTCGATGAAAGGTCGGATTTCCATATGCGCCAGACTACGTGCACTCGTATTTCGTCGTCCCCGCAGCGGTCCCACGCGCAAGGCGCAGTGGTCGGCATTGCACGCATCGCCGTCGGTTATTGCATCGCAGTCAATATCAATCGACAGTGTTTCAACATTAATCGCCACCGCGCCCGCTGTTTCGGCGGTTTCTGGAATATTATTTTAAAGTAACGGAAACGAGCATGGAGATCCTGCGCGTATATGACATCCGACTAATGAAAATGTATTTCACGCATGGCAAGAGATTATTTAAGGGAAAACGACCGACCGGAAGATACCACAGATAGATACCAAAGTAATGAATATTACGGTGAAGCTATACGAATATTGAAGTTACGGGAATGTAAAATAACGACATACACGTCGCAATATTGAAGTAAAAAAGACGTAGGAAAGGGATTTATATTCGGTCGGATGCTCCGCGCGGTAATATAATTCGCAATCCAGCCAACGATTACGAAAGTAATTATAATTTTGACGATTGCAGTTAGGGATGTAAAAAAGTGAAAGCACACAATATTGATTACAGAGACGGTGTATTCTCGCTTTTACTCGGTGCGTTAATGTCGCGGCGTTTCCTCGCCGAGGCAATCTAGGTATGTACAATTATTCCCGGACAAGAGCCATCCGAAGTACACGTCGACAGCGGCAGGATCGAATTGCTCGTTTCTATTGGCCGGCTCGTCCTGTCATTCGACGCCGCAGGGCCGTCAAGGGCGGATACCCCGGCGTCCTGCAGTGATGTTACACCGAAGTGCATCAGGCGCAAAGTGCACTCCGCTTCCCGGCTCTATCCGAGTTTGCCTGCACAAATAATCCTTCCGCAGCATATTACTCCAATGAATATCGCAATGATGCCTTCTCTCTCGCACTGGCACAATTTCATCCGCTGATAATTATCAGAATAATGGCGATAGAGGGCTTGTGCTATTCTTATCTTATTGTGCCGATATAGGCGACGTGTAGCTAAATATATATATATTATATTATTATATACATATATAATTTATGGTACACATGGTGTATAAAATAATTTCAGAAATCATTAATTATTTTAACGGATAATTGGACGTAATGTTTTCAAAATTATCTTGTCTTTCACTTTCTATTGTTTCGAATTCCTATCGCATGTAAATCTTGTATGTACAATACAACGATAGATTTCGATAAAAATAAAAGTAAAAGGTAAAAAATAAAAAAGATAAAGTTATGTAATTTGATATTTTTAACAGAACTTTGGAACTATATTCTTTTGACGCTTTCTCGGCTATTTCTTCAATTATTCCACGTAGGATAGATGCACCATTTGTGGCCACATTAAGGCCATTTGTGGTCACACAGTTCTTTGCCATATAAAGAATAAATTTAACTTAATGTGCCTGTCTGCATGATCAACGAAATGCTTGCAGAATGAAGTTCTTTCGATTGTTACGCACTACAGCCAATTTGAAAGTAAAAAAATTACGAAAATCGCGCAAAAGGCCAAAACCGGTGCAGTGGCCACAACCAGTTACCCTAGCCTGTTTCGCAATAATTTCACGAGACATGTCGTGATTATTCCATTACACGCGGGAAGTGCAGTACGCTCGCCACGTGCGTAACAATGCGTCGCTTGATTTCGAGGACGATTCGCGCGCGGAGCGTGTACGAGGAATTTTCAAGTCGGGCTCGCTTCGCCGGTCAGCCGGCGATGGTGCGCGCAATTTCTATAGACCGTTAATGTGAGGATCCAGTGTTGTACTGCTGACGTCGTTGTAGAACACATCGTGTTACGTCGTTGCCGAATAGTACGGGCACACATGTACAACACATATATACATCTCGGTTCGGGATGTCCCGCGAATTGCGTTTCCGTGCTGCAACCGCGTGCAGCACGGGACCCCACGGTCGACGGTGCGTTTTATGGCCGCGACGGGCCGTACGGCAAACCGGAAATGGGTCAGAGCCGAACAGCACGGCCGCATTGATTCCTACGATTCCGCCCGCTGCTTTATTACCACGCGCGAACTGCGGCGGGAGTGGTCGTTAATGTGCGGTATAGGCGGATAAAAAGCCTCTTCTTTTCCTTTCCCGCTTTCTTTCTCCCTCTTTCACGAATACGCGAATACGTTTATTTAGTCCCGAACGCGGAAACCGGCGGCCGCGTTGTTTTTCTAGAACAATGGAGCAATATTTGGTGGCGCGGAAATGGAAATATATTTAATAACCGATACGGACGCGCGCGTTACGGCTGTGGTGGTTCGGACATGCGGTTTGTTTTGTCCGACGTGGATTACGCGTTGATGGAATATTATCGATATGCTGGTAGGATTTTGAATGTGCATGCATATCGTAAAATTTTATACGTCGAACACTGTTTGTGCGTGACACGGATTTTTAGTCAGAGATTCAGTTAAATGAGAATCTTGATTTCAGTTAACAATAAGAAGGAGAGAGTTTGATCTTCGATCAATTCTCTCGGGATTATATTAAAAGAACTTTACTTTAAGAGAAGATGTTAAGATAAAAAGAATGTTAAAATAAAAAAGTATCGCTCTTTTTTTTCTCAATTAGAGATATGTTATTTTTACATCATATTATTTCAATACTATTGTTCATGACCAAATATAACATTGATTTCAGTGTTTTTTATGATTTCAGTGTGATTTACTTGATAAGGACCCAAATCAAGGGTCGAAACGTCGCAGCGTTTTTTCATTTTGTAACAAATGTGGCCAGTTGAAGTCGATCAATAAATAATATTGTTAATTATTACTGACGATCTATCTATCAATTTTTTGATTAAAATAAAAAGTTAAAATATACTATTTACCAAGATATTAAAAATTAAATACAAAGATAGTAATTTTTACACAGTTGGAAAATTTGTGTTAAATTTAACATAAATTACATGTCCCAAACGGTCCACTCTAATTTTTGTGTTAATTTAACATAATATGGATGTGTTAAATGGTTACACTGTGATATCATGTTAATATTTCAAAAAAGAAATGTAATTTTGATCGTAATTTAAAGTTAATTGTGTGTACAATTAACATAACTTTTATGATAAAATTAACATGTAAGAAATGTTCTTTTCATATAAGAATAATAAGTAACACGCAGTCATTCTCACTTCTATTATAGAGTAAAATCAACACTTTTTCTGTAAATTTTAACACATTTAATAAAAATACGTGCAAATTGTATTACTTTAACATATTTTTAAAGTCATTTTAATAATTTTACATTTTATATTTGTTAAGTTCAGTTAACAAAGCAGACATGTGTTAAATTTACATATGAATGTGTTGATTACTTAACACAAAAACTTTAACCAGCAAATTTTTTCACAAAAGTACACAAATTTTCCAACAGTGTAGAAAAATTATTTCTGAATTATAGAAAAATTATTCCATTTCTATATATTTAAAATATATCTGGTATATAATACTTTCTATAATACACGAATTTCTGGAATATTACAATTGACACATCATTTACAATAGGAATTATTGATAAAACCTCAGAGAGGCAAATCGCGTGTTGTATACCACCGGGTTTTAATTATCCATGCTGTCTTTCCGACGAAGTTAATGTTGATCGAGAGGAACGTTTCCATTCCTGCCATTTGTCTCGTTGCCTCACGTCTTCCCGCGGGAAAACGTCCGCGTGCGGGACGTGCCAACGATTTGTGTATTTTGACGAGTTTCGGGCTCGTCAGAACCGGATGTCTCCACTCCGGAGACCCGAGAGGCGCAACCAGCTGTCTCTGGTTTTGGCTTCCCTCGACACCCGCCGCCACTCCGAGCCCTCTTCAGAACGCATCGTTACAAATGCAAATAGCATCTCATACGCGTTTTTTTCCGCTTTACGCCGCAACGCGAGTAGGGGAGCGCGTTCCGGTCGGGGAGGATTATTAGCATAGAAAAGTTAAATGAAATTTACGTGCCCGCGTCCGTCGCATTGTGTCGTTGGAACGTATGCAAACATGACAACGGTCGAATTGCCGATTTGCGATAATATTCAAAGAATTTTTCCAGAGATTCTTTAATTGACAATGTCAGTGATGTGTCGCTCACAATGTAAAACAAATTCGTAATTTGTTTTGAGAATTCGTAATTCGTTTCGAATGGATATATTAAAATATTTTATTTCTATCCAATCTTTTTAAAGATATTAAGTTTAAATAATATACGTTATACAAAGTAAGATATTTACATATCAGGGCTGCATTCGGAAACATCACCCGAGTGTCCCCATGTAACATTTTATCCTTGTTGTTCACCGAATGTTAAACAAGGATAAAATGACACTTGAGATACCTCGGGTGATGTTTCCGAACGCAGCCCAACAGGGTATGAAAAGATACTTTTTAAAAATAACTAGTTACCATTTTACTCGTTATCGAATCAAAAAAGTAACTAGTTACCGTTACTAGTTACTGATTCTCAAAAGTAACTCATTACCGTTACCGTTATTTAAGAAGTAACGATTCGTAACTTTTTTCGTTACTTTTTTATGCTAAAACGAGACTAAATAAACAGACTAAATAAAAAATTTACTTTTGTAATATTTTTTGTTAAAATATTAATAAAAGCAATAACAATTTTTAATTTAAATTTAAAAAACCATAAAAAATTTACGGGGAAAGATTTTATAATGCTCAAAATGCAATTTTTAAAAATGTTGATTTTCATTAAATTTATAAATAAAGCCAAATTTATACTTTTTTTGTACTTTCAACTTATTTAAAAATTTTAATATGATAATTTTAAACTTAAAATTGTTATGTATGAAACTACAAAGATGATCTGGATCTAGGATATAAGATTATTCGAATAATCTCGATCTGGATATAAGATTATCTGAATAATAGGCGATTTTTGGCGATTGTTTGGTATGGTTTGGTACATATACCAAAGTTGCTACAGTGAGAAAAAAAATTGGTTGTACGGACTCTGTTGATCCAATGGTTCAACAATTATTAAGTTGCATTAAAAAAGGTATAATTCATTCATGTCAACCATCAAAATTTTTAAATCAAGAATTAGTTAATTCAACTAATGTTCAGTTAAACTAACTAATGTTTAGTTGAACGTAT